>CM040630.1:47057321-47088445 GCA_022818045.1 Neotoxoptera formosana | reverse complement strand
TGCTGTGCCTTGCTAAAACCGTTTGATAGTAAATTTGGAATCGTTATCACTAGGGCTCGGATTTTTATGTAAATACATATTTTTACTGTGACTTGATAAATCAATTTAGGTAAGTGATAAATTCGTTTCAAGGGATTTCCATTGTAATGAACTATATTTTATTTTACATATTTTTACATATTTTGTCATAAGTACATATTTTTACATATTTCTCAATGATTCCATTTTTCCCTACATATTTCGACAATTTACGATTTATTAATAGTTGTAGGATACGATGTATACGATTTCCCATGTTTCAAAAAGTACGTTAACAAAATAATACCAATCATTGAACTAATCGACCGTAATCTACGGTCGATATAATATTATATTCGACATTTGTGACCTAGATAAATGATAGATGACGATTTTTAATACGTTTGCGTTTGAAGTACTGACAGTGAGTCAGTATACCCACATCGACGAAAGGGACGTGTGTTTATTTAGACGTGTAATTTTGAAAAAATGCACAGCGTATTACAAAAAAATCCTGGTTTAGACTGCCTAAAATTAATTAGAGATACACATTGCGAAATGAATGGGGTAATATTTCCGGCTGAACTCACTGCTTTGGACATTGCAAATATGAAATTTGCACCCATTACCTCGGAGGAAGTCGAGCGCTCCTTCAGTCGGTACAAATCTGTGTTACGACCAAACCGTAGATCATTTAACTTTGACAATTTGAGCATGTATATGGTATCTCATTGCTTTCAAGATCAAGATCAAGATGAATAATGGTAGTGAAATAAGTAAATTAGATAATAATGTCATTTATAAAGCATGTTTTATATTTTTTTGTAATTTTTTTGTATTCCATATTTTCATTTTTTAATCACATATAAAGTGATTTATTATTACATATATATTTACATATTTCGGTTTTTTTAATACATATAAATCCGAGCCCTAGTTATCACTGATTTTTTTTATAATTATTGTAAATAAAACTTATGGACAACCTTTTGAAGCAATTTTTCAGTTCTTAGCTATGAATATAAACATTCCTATACATTTTTAATCATAAAATAATTTGCAAATATTTTGCGATTTTGAGAATTTTTTTAAATATCAGAACTTAAAACACATAAAAAAGATCTATAAATAGGTCTATCTTTAGCACAGACTACAGTATATTATTATTATTATTATTATTAACATTCATTGTTTGCATAGAAAGAAATTGGCCGGCAAAAATATTCGCTGCCCCCGAGGCCCCGACTTGAAATTCTGCGCACGCCTATGCGTTAGTACGTATAACGTATGAGTACAAAATGTATGATAACTTACGCAATGTTTGAACTATTGGAAATAATAAAGCTATTTGTAGCCACACTAAAAATCTGTTGTGATGGAAAACCAAATGATGATGTTAATGACTTATTAGCATCAATATGATTTGCATTACTTGAAGACTCACTTTCTGTTGGTCTATAATAATTTATTAAACTATTAAAGTTTTAGGCTAAATAACGTGTCATGACTCTTTTTAAATAATAATTACCTTGTGTGTTCATCTTCAGTAACCTGATGTCTAGCTGTGAGGTCATTAGGAACTAGTTTTTTATTCTTTCTAGCTAAACGATGTTTCATTACACTTTTAATTGACTTTTTTTTTGACAATATCGGTTTTGTTTTTTGTCTTTTTTGTGTCTTGTCCATTTTTATAAAACCGATATATTTTAACAAAAATAGACAACACTCAAAAATATGCACTTGCGCACCGTACACTCACGGAAGTATAAAATATATTCTTATAGTCTTATATTATAAGAGTAGAATAAGGAAAAACGTAATAATTTAAACAATACGCAACACGAGTACACGACGCCGCGCCGTCAGCCGTGCAGTATAACAAATCGAGTAACACAATAATATAACACACAATATTATTTGGTTTCAATTAATTAAACAATATAATATAATATGTCTATAGTGATTATACATAAAACCTATAAATAGCTCAGGCGCGGAACGCCGATAATGGAACGGTTTTGACCTGCCGGTGGCGACCGGCGCGCGGTGTGGAAGTGGTAACAAGGATAGTACACAATCTGTCGCTAGGATATGAGAGCAGCACATGACGGCCGTAATTAAAATTGTTTTTTCTTAAACACTTGGTTTTATAGTTCCAAAAACATGGCTTTCCAAATGATTTTAGAGCAAAAAACCTTTAATAAAAGTTGTAAAGGACAACTATTTTTAGGGCAATATAGGACCAAACTTTTGATATTTTGTTCTGAAAGTTAAATATTTCAATCTAAAAATGTTTGAGATTTTACTTTTTCCGTGTTAATTATTGAGACAAATAATTAAAATTTCAAAAACTAAATCCTATATTGCCCTAGAAAAAGTTGTCCTCTACAACTTTTAATATAGGTTGTTTTTTTCTAAAACCACTCAGTAAGCCATATTCTTGGAACGCGTGAAACGTTTTTGTACTACGTTTTTTGCCGGTGTGGCCTCCTCTTAATGCCGCCGAATTCGCCGGAGCGGGGTTCGAACTCGTAGTTACCTGTACATCTACGTTTGGGGACCTACGCCTAATACCTATCGGCTATCGTATGAGATGATTACCGTCTAGAAATCTCGAGCTGTTAAGCAGTTCGTGCAAAAATACGTTTTTCGAGTTCAATAGTGTAAAACCGATTTAATTCGAATGTTTTGTGATCAATAAACGTTTAATTAACGCATATTTGTACCTAACTGGGTGTGTAAACAAATAATTTTATCAACAATTGTTTATATATTACACCCAGTAAGGATTATGTACACCATTATTTTTTAATGTAATATATTTACAATTAATTCAATTAAATGAGTACTATTGTCCAAATCTCACCATTAATATTGAAAATTATAAACAACATACACTATAGCATGTAATTAGCAACATGAATAGCAAAATATATGCAATTTATAGTGTATTTGGTTAAAACAAAAATATTTTTGTTATATATTTATGTGTATGTAAAGGTATACAATCATAATACAGCATTATCAATTTGTCAGTATTAAATACTTTTATGTACCTATAATAAATATTAATTATAGTTGATTTATTTAATATCTATTAGATTCTTAAACGTTTATAATGTATTCATGCTCTATGAGTACCTATTTAAATGCTATTTAATCAATATATATTTAATTGATATTATTATTTCTTTGTCAATAGGTAATGATATGATATTGTTTAAATACCTTGTAGATACCTATATATTTTAATATAATTTATTTAAATTAAATAAGCACAACAACATAATATTTTGCATTAATGCACGGCGAGTACTTATTGCTTATTAAATGTAGAATATAATAATATGCAGTATGCAAAATTTAATGTTCATAGCTTTGTAAATTAATACTAATCATCTATTTTATTTAGTCATCATGAAATTTACACAATTAGTGTGTAAAAAAATTAATGAAATACATACAATTTTTATGTATGTTTATTACAATAATCAAATACCTACTATTTATTATAATATGCTACACTTTTAATAACCAATAAATACTAACCTCACCTGTATGACAATTTAATCATCTTGTCCACTCAATTTTAATAAAACTCTCTTTAATGAGAAGTACAAATACAGTACAGTGTATTACAGTGAACGTCGTCCACAGTATATAGTATACATGGATGTTCAACTAATCAAATAAAATATACACTAAAAAAACAATACAGGCTACTCTTGATGTCACCTTGTAGCTAATTAAAAATCTTGGCTCACCTTGACTCAATCAACTCAATTATTTATTTATTTTTAATAATAAATTTATAATAATAATAATAATAATAATACACTCTGCGTTGTAGAACACGTAGTACCGTGGTGCAGTGTTTAAACATCGTCGTTTATACTTTCTGAAAATTAATCAAATGTCTGGAGTACTGGTTGACAATTTAAAAAAGGAAATGGTTTCAATAGAACATATTACAACAACTTTTGATTGTTGGTCAATATTTAAGAAGTAAGTTGATATTTTATTAGTTAATTATATAGCTAAATTCATATATTTATTTTTTTTAATTGAACAACTATTAACATTTTTAGTATTTTTTAGATCTTATATTGGTATTATGGGAAGTTGGATGGAGCAAAGTAGTTTAACTAGAGTATTGTGTTTACTGGCCATGAAACAGTTTAAAAGACATCATAGTTATGATGTATTAGCACAAGAGATGATAGTAGTATATTATGATAATTATAAAATAAGTAAAAAAGTTTCCTACACAACAACCGATAATGCTTCTAACTTTGTGAAATGTTTTCAGTTATTATGTTTATTTATTTATATTTAACTTATAGGGGCTAAAACATGACATAAACTTGTTGGAACCAAACACATGTTTTTATTTATACTTTTTTTTAATAATAATTGATTTTGTACTATAAAGAAATTATTGTTAATATTTTTTATTCTATTGTATTTTAACAACATTTTTAACATTCAAAATCTTCCTCCAAAAGATGTTTCACCTGAAGTTGATAACACGGTTTTATTGTTGAATGAAAATTCAGACGAAGAAGAGATTGAGAATGATGCTGACATGGTTGATACTGTTGATAGTGAGGATTTAACAAGAATGGATTATTTTAAACCACTTATATTTTCAATAATTGAAGGTATAGATCATTGATTTTATAATATACTATACTAGTATATTATAAAATCAATGGTATAGATAAACGATTCTGAACTCAGTTGAAAGATGCTTTTTTTATAATATCATTTGTATCGCATCCATTCTTTAAGATAGTTTGGAGTATAAGAGTGAAGCTTTAACATTATTTAAAGAAGCTGCCATCCATTTAAACTCTCTATCTATTTCAAATAATTCTCAAACATCTTTAAGTACCTAATCAAAATGTTGTTGATGGCAAACCATCTTTCTTTCATTGGAACTCATCCCAAGAATCTTCAGAAATTGCTTCAGTATAAAATGAAATTAATATGTTTTTCACTAGAAGTCAGCAAAAAGAGTTAACATGTTTTCAAAATTTACCAATTTTAAAAAAAGTTTTCATATAGTTTAATACACCATTGCCCAGCATTGCACCTATAGAGAGGGTTTTAGTGTAGGTAGAGCTGTTCTAATATAAAAAAAGAGGTAGTATATATAACTAATGAAAACTATGAAAAAGTCATGCTGCTTAAGTGCAATCAATTATTTATTATAGATTGGGAAATGAAAATATGATAAGAATAATTGTACATAATATATATAATATAACTACTGTAATTTTATTCTAATAAAAAAAAAGTTTTTAAAAATAATTGAGACTTTTCTTGATAATAATAACAATAGCTTGGTACTATGTCACATTTATAAAATTACTAATGAGTAATGAATGTATAGGTACTGTATACTATATAGTGTATACCACTATATTTATAATATATTACATTGTTGTCCAAGTTTTATAGTAGGTACCTATTTGATGGTACAAATTTAAGTAAAATTTGATAGTGCTAAAATAAAATATTAATTTAGTTGATAATAATTCAATTTATCTATAAGGTCATTAGGCCAAGGAAAAAGGGGAAAACACATTAAAAAAAAAAAAGTATTTGAAAGTATCTGTAAATATTTTTTAAAAGTATTTGTATTTGTACTTAAATACTTTTTAAAAGTATCTTTTTCAAGACTTAGCATAGAGCAGTAATGCCCAACCCGTGGCTCTCGAAGGTATAGTATGTGGCCAGTTACAAATTTTTACAATTAATCAAAATCTTTAAAAAAAAAGTAAAATTATTACCTTACCTCAATTTGTAATCTTTTCAATAGGTAGTCAAAAAAACATAAGAAAACAAGTCCAATATACCCAGATTACATGTATATGGTATACCTACTATGTGCAACAAAATTGTATTAGGTATTAGTTTGAAATTGTGATTATTCGTACTTTTATATTTGGGGGCACGATCGAAGATAATTGTTTACCAAAGGTGCCTACTGGGGAAAAAAAATTCAGGTAAATTTAAATAGTTGTCATTAAACATGTCAATGTTGACAATTTTGCTTTAAATCAAACCTATTTACCTATATCCAACATCATAACAAAATAAACTATAATACTTTTCTTTATTAAATATTTAAATAATTACCTATCTTTGGTTTTTAAAATGAGTTTATGAATAATATATACAATTTTAATTTTTTACATAAAATAAAATATGTGGCTGCACTTCAATTTTTTCTGTGTTCTTATACATTTTAACTTTGGTTATAAGGTCATCATGGATATTCCACATTCCATTTGACCTTCTCACATGTGCATTGTAGTGCCCTATTTCATCAGTAGTTCCCCGGGAGTATGGTTCTCCAACATAGTGAACGATGGAAATCAATGAGTACCTACAAAATGGTTCATTTAAATTATTATTTAGAAGTTTTAAATAGGTAGGTAACTTACTTTTCATTAAATAATTGTATTGTTTGTGGAATTGAAGATATATGACATATTCCTTGCCCATAATAACTGAAGAGGTCAACTTCAATAAATATATGCTCCTTCAGTTGATATTCATATACTTTTGACCCCAAACAGTTCTCTTTGTCACATTCTTCTCTTTTGCTAGGTAAACTACTTATAACTTCTTTTTCCAACTGTTGAAATCCATTTTCCGATATTTTTTTCATGTTTGGCGTTATCAGATTTTTTTTTATTTCTGTGATTTTGAAACAAGTATCACACTTTTGGCTTACTATAACTGATAATATACCAAGCTTTTTTAGTAAATCAGCTATGTTGCACTTAGCATCATAGCTAACAAGGTTTGCCATTGTCGACATATTCTTAAAATTGAATATTTCTTCAAGCAGAGTGATTCTTAACTTATATATTTCCTTGTTTGGACCAAATAATGCTAACATTTTACAAAACTGTAAAAACGGATCATTAGAAGAGCTCATAAATATATTAAAGTTTGGATGGTCATGATATGCACTGCAGATACTAGCTGCAATAGAGTCAAAGGCACAAGTATTTGATATTAAATATGTTTTTTTGTTAAACTTTATTGGGGTAGACTTATTTCCATTTAATAAATAAGTATTTTTTGACGATCTCAGTTTTTTACTATTCAATACTCTTTTTATTTCGGTACAATTTTCCAAGTATTTAGTTTTTCTCATTTTCTTATTTTTATTTGAAGATTTTTTTTGTATTTGCGATGTAATGCCTTGTCCACGCCAATTTTCTTCTTCGATGATACTCTTATCCGACATTATATTATCATTTTCACTTGATGATGCTGAAGAGATAATATCATCAAACAACGAACGTTTTATTTTTGACTTAACTATATTTTTTTCTAATTCATTATTATCCTTAGGTTGTGTTAAATGTTTTTGCTCTTCGTTGTTGATTTTAATGGATAAACAATCTAATAATACATTTTCATCATTTAAAGGAACATTTTTTTCATTTTCAGACACTATTTGGGACTTAAAATAATTTTGTTCTTTGACTTTATTATTATTTTCTCTGTTAATTTTATCATATGCCATTTTCATTAAGCCACTTATGGCATTTAAATGTGTAAGAACAAATTTATCCAATTTCATAGGCTTACATTCATTTCTAAGTATTCTATTTTTAAGCTGATTGAAATCACTCTCAACAGGAGCAGATGATGCTGTCATATTTGGACATTTGAATACTGGTACCATGATATTACTCCATAGTGGAAATAATTGACCAACTCGAATTAATTCATTTCCATATTCTGGCAAATAGTAAGCATTTATTTTGCTTCCTTGTTGTTTTTGTGGTGTTGAGGTTTTAGCAGAATCGACAATACTTTTCAAAAAGTTACTCACAATACTTACACAACAAGAACTATCAGATTGATCGGATAATATAATATCATCTTCACTTTCTATTTTAATGTGGGGTTTAAACTCATCATATATATTTTCAACTTCAGTTCCATGACCTTCAATTTCTGATAAAAGATAGTTTAAACTTGTTTCAGTTTGATTTTCTGTTTCACTATATACAACAACAAAAATACTCTTTAAAATATATTTAAAATCATTTATACTTTGACTTTTGATGAGAAGTCTAGAACATCGAATGTAAAATTCTTTTAATCTTTGACAATTTGTTCCGTTAAAACATTTCCACCTACACTGCATTTTTATAAAATGAGCAATGTCCGTCCGTATGAAACATTTTGGAATAACATTTGATTCCTTTAACAGATATTGCAAGCATACGTCCACATATTCTTTTATGCCAATGCCATTACAAAATGCACGAGAAACTGCACCTAAAATTGCTCTGGACATATCGGTTACAATTTCATTAGGGCATGGAACACCTCTTACTTGCCATTTGTTAAGCCAGTATAATATTGTTGGTAGGTCTTGTTTCTCTGATACCATTTGAGATATAGATTCTTATATACCCAGTCCATACACAACTATTTCGTACAAAAAAAAATGATGAGATTTTTCTTTTGTCACCGGTCGCAAAATCTTGGAAACAAGTCCACCTGTCGCATCAATAGCTACCTTACAATGACCTTTAGATAATTTGTGAGCTAATTTATAAACTTCTATTTGGTACGGTGACCAATAATGGACAAATGCTTCATCGCAACTGATTGTATGGATTGATCCTGCATGTGGAACTGTATGTTTGTGTTCGACCAAAGACTGAATAGGGCATTTGTTTGTGATTCCTAGACTTTTCGTTTTATACTCATGTTTTGCTTGTCTAAGAACTTGATTATCATACAAACTCGGTGGTAACTTATCCCCAAAATCAACCAACTCGTTCACTTTCTTCCTACGCCAGTTAGATGGCACTTCAGTTAAAAGTTCTTTGCTGATTTCACGCCTTTCAATACCTCTGCAAAACCTTTTTGTAACATGCTTCCATTTTGGAATTTTAGGAGGATCAGCTGTAATTTCAATTACCCAGTCACATAATGAAATTGGTTCATTCATTGTCCATCCTTTCAGTTTTGCCCCACAATCTTTACACTCTCCGAATATTTCAAGGAAATGAACAGAATCTTTTCCTTTAACTTGGTTTTTTGAAATATATAATTACATGGCAATTTGGATGTACTCCAGATTTTTTCATATATTAAACTAGTCCATAAGTTAGGTTTTAAAGTTGAATATACTTTACTGTATGGACCTCGTTTAAATTCATGTAATTCTGGTTTGACTTTTATAAATTCATCATACGACAAAGTTATTGTGGCACGAACCCTTACTGCCGACCCAGAGGTCGTCGACCGATCCGGCTACACCTCAATCAAATAAATAATTTTTCCTAGGCTCCCTAATATTGTCACGATGGGCACTCCAACACAGATGAATGGAGAATGGGGACACCTTAGAGAACTTATCTGGTGGGTAAATAAATCAATGAACACAAGTATTATGGTACAAAATAATAAGATAATATTATTGTGTGACAAAATGTCAAATTATACACTAATGGGTGCCCACAACACTTGTACAGAAATACAACATCTAATATAATAATATACGAAATAACATAATACAGAGATAATAATATTAATTAATGATTTTTGTATTCACCGGTCTCTGCTGCTATCGCGGCTGCAATTTGGGTGTAATTCGGCGATCTCTCCAATGATGCACACAAACGTTGTCGATATTACACCCGACGAAACCCGACGGGTAACTAACGGCTACCACAAACACAGTCGGACAAAATCACGTCGCACACTACGACGCAACTTACAAATAATAATTTCCGAACTGCCTATATATGCTCATAAATCCGGACAAAGGTGACACGGCACAGAGACGGGTGATGCGTCGCGACCTCGCAACGGCGACTTACACACTACTTTCGAACTTCACCGAAAAACACGTTTGCGGTGAGACGGCAGGCAGAGACGGATATAGAACAGGCTGGGCGGAGGTATCGAACATTCTAGACGCCGATAAAGATTTCGACGGGTCATTACGCCGATAACATATGTCATAGATATCCGACAGTTATTTTAAAAGATATTTTTTCTTGAGAGTCTTCTGAATAATTATCATCAAAAGATACTACTGAAGATTTACTTTCTGCTTCACTAGAACTTTCAAGTAAAACATTCGGATCATCAACTTTGCTTTTACCTAATGTTGCTAATAATTGCTTTTTTATGTTGTTCCGGTTTTTTGACAAATTCATGTACAATGATTTTGAATTTAATTTTCCGTTTGCTTGATTTTCTATATCCTTCCATATTGAAGAATTAGATGGCACAAGCTCTGTCGAGGATTCACTTACAAACTAAATTCTTTATAGTTTATATACAACGCTAATAGTTCATCGTGTTGTATTGCTGGTGGTCGACCAATTGATTTGACCAATTGTTTATTCTAAAATATCATTTCAATATTAGTTTGACAATAGAGCGAAGAAAATTACAAAAAGATGTGGGCACATATGCATTTCAAACTTAATGAATTTAGTATTAGTAGGTACTTAATATATAATTGAGCAGAACCATTCATTATTTTATTTGTTGGTCAAAAAGTGTGAAAATGTAATACAAGGCTCCTAATATAATGTTAGAATAGCAATTGCAAAATATTAAAAATACATAGGCACGATTTTATTTTATAATCATTTAAAGTTCAAATGTTGACAATATTTTTCAAATTAAATATTGAAAAAGTCTGCAAGTGGGTACCACTCTGCTATATAGTAGGTCAGGGCCTAAAATACTGTGTCCCCTCAATGACCAATGGTGTGTCCCAGGTTTTATAACATATTTTTAGTTTTGATTGTAGAAATAACAAATATTAATCTTTTAATATTTTAATTTACTAGTTACCTATTCTCTTAACTTCTGTTAATTACTTATTTTATTTCTATACTATGGACAAGTTTCTTAAAAAAAAAAGAAGAAATTATAATGGGTCAATACAAAGTACATAAGTAGCTATCTGCGATAACATAACCTAACTTAGGTACCTAACGAAACATGTAGGTAGGTAGTAGGTTTATAAAATATTTAAATTATTTTATGTTGTGTCTATTGAAATACGATATTAATTACTATAATACCTACTGAAAAACTAACTAGTAAAAGCATTGTAATTTATAGCACATTGCCATAATGTTGTATAATTATGTGTACCTAAGTGTATTATAAATATGTATTGTTATTTATTTTAAATCTAAAATATGATAAAATATTTAAAAAAATAAAACTGATTATTATAATTATAAATTGGATTTTAAAGAATTAGCTGGTTATTTTGTCTTGTTTAATAAATATAACTGGCCAAAGGATCTATTTAACTATTTAAGATACATATATAAGGAGTTTATTTAACTAACAAGCCCAATTATATTATTTTCTAACCATAATCAAATTTGTTTTTTAAAACTTTGAATATTCTTAAAAATTATTTAGTTACATAATTTATATTCTAATTGGTGGTGATAACCTACACACATATTTACCTACATATTTTCCAATTTACTACACACATAGGCTTTTACTGCTTTTGCATTTTAGTGATTTGAAATAGTTATAAAAGTTACCTCGCTAACCCTCATACAGAGTAAGTTGTAAATAAAAGTGGGGGATTTTGGGTGTTACAACCCCCACAGGTTTCTTTTGCTATAGACACCTTTCAAAGCCCAAATCTAACAGTTAAATTAATAAGTGTGTGGTCCTGTAGTAGGTGTCGAGTGGGTCACTTTCATGGATGTGTTAAATTTGTATTCAATGATATAAAATCATTGTACACGAAAAACTATTCCTAGCGAAGATGGTCTGTCAGCCTTAGTTATGTACTAGGTGTATTTCAAAATATTATTACTATTAAAGAATGTTGTATATTTTCTTAATTTTGAAGGATTTTGTAAGAATTTGAACTTTAAACGCTTTTACATTTCTTTCACTGTTTGCCAGTGAAATTTATTTATGGTTGTCGTAAGAAAACCGTATTTAGAATCTAGTGTTGAATTTTCAAACCTCAGATATGAATAGAACATTTTTTATGAATTTTTAACTACAAAATAACTTACACATTTTCGTGATTTTGTAAGAATTTGAACTTTAAATGCTCATAAAAAGAATTCTGATAAACGATTTTGGATTTTTTTTAATTTTGATAAGTACTACTTATGATTAACCTTGTATTAAATTTTCAAAAATGTCGACACAACGAAACTTTTTTTATCGGTATTTAAGAGGACCCCACACCCGCATGTGTTGTCTCCGTCTAACAAATCACAAATGTACAACATAGCAAAAACAGTTTTGCGCGGGACAACTGTTCTCGCACCATATTTGTTGTAGAACTACCAAATTTTCACATCACGCAAAGAAGAACTTTATCTGTGCAACAGCGTGTTTTTTTTTTTAATTACACTATCCAATCATTTTTTATAAGCAAATGAAAAAAAAAACAAAATGTTTAGAAGCTATAAATTTTATTGTATTTATGTTATCTAAAATATATAGGCACGCTGTTGCACAAGTTCTTCTTTACGTGTTGTGAAAATTTGGTAGTTCTACAGCAAATATGGTGCAAGAATAGTTGTCCCACGCTTAACAGTTTTTGCTATGTTGTACATTTGTTAGACGGAGACAACACATGCGGGTGTGGCGTCCTCTTCAAGAAAAAATAATTGATAAAACCAAAAGTTTCTTAGACCTACAATTAGCTGAAAAATTGTCTAAATATTTTTAAAAAAATATTGGTGTATAGAAAATAGTTATATAAACATTTGGTGAAATTTTCAAATATTTACGGTTATTCCTTTTTGAATTCTATCAAAATAATAAAATCGTTCTCGGAGAAAACTGGTGAATATCCAGAGGACAATTTCCAACGCTCATACAAAATTATTTTGACTTTTCAATAAACATTTTCTGTTTTAGAAAGGTAGAAAAACGTATTTTCTATACTTACTCTCTTTTACTTACTATCTCTTTTTACTTCTATGAATCATGTGTTGAATTTTAAAATCTTAAGTTCAAAAAGAAATTTGTTTATGAATTTCCTAATTAAAAAAAACTACAAATTTTCGTGATTTTTACGTATTTTCTCGATATTTCAACTTTAGACATTAGACGCTTATAAAAAACTACTATAGAGACTTTAATACTTTAGATACATATTGTATAATGTATAGAAAAAGCTTATATAAACATCCGGTGATAATTTAATTTATGTTTTGAGATTACTTTCGGTGTTGCACCAAAGACAGAATCAATTTTTTTGTTGTTTTCCCGACGCATTTGAAAACTGTGGGGAATTTTTTACTTTTTATTACCCAAAGTCCCAACTGGATTCCTTTTCCTACCTACCGGAAAAGATGCTGATGGAGAAAATCGAAGAATTTTTACTTTCCTTAAACCTGGTGACAGACACAAAAAAGAAAAGAAAAAGGTCGTTAAGTGGTTTCCGGTCTGCTGTAGGTACAGTGGGTGTCAAGTGGGGTCAATGTTATGAATTTGTTAAATTTAAATTCAATGATATAAAATCATTGTATACGAAAAACGATTCTGAGCAAAGACAGTTTGTCAGCCTACATAACTAAGTGTATTTTAAGGTATTATTGCTATTAAAATTATTCATTTTAATATTCATAATACAGTAGGTCGAATTAATTTTTACAGAAAACATTGCATTTGAAAATTTATTGGAGTGTATAAAATACAGTGACGTATATAGGTTTTTATTTCGGAGGGGGCAGATTATAGATTTTTGGAATAACCCCCAGCTATAAGACATATTCAATGTCAAAAATAACAATTTTTAGTAATTGCGTTTTTCATTTAGGGAGGGGCCCGGGCCCCCTCGCCCCCCCCCCCATAAATACGCCACTGATAAAATATTATATTATATTTAAAAAATTTTGCTTTTCTATGGTAAGGTGATATTGACTTAAAGATAACAATAATAATATAATATGAAAGACTATAGACAATTATAATAATTAATACAATAAATATTTTCAAAAATTAAATCATCGTACTGTATACTAATATTAAAATGAAGTAAATTTTATAACAATATCAAACAATATGCTATATGTAAGTATATACAATATAATAGTATACACATTTATAAATATATCATTAAATTCAAATTTAACATAATATGTATTACTGTGACCCACTCTACACCTATAACTGTACAGCAGAGCGGTTTCCCATTTTCTCACATTTCTAATTTCCTCTATTTTTATGCTTTCGGATTCAGATTGGGTTACAAACAATTTAAGAGTACAACAGTTTTCAATCGGGTAGAGTGAGAAAAAATAAGTTTTAGGTATCATAATTCATAACTATTTGTTAGTGTGAGTATACATAATACATAAATACACCTCTTTAATATTTCTGATTTTCTTTAAAATGTTTTATAAATTAATTTAAAATGAGATTAAAGTTAATTTTAACATGATATCTATAAATATACAGCCGAGATCTTAGTTGTTTATTTTTATCGTATGTCGCGTGTGTGTTATGGTCCTTGCAAATAATAAATGTTCGGCCGGCGGCCATATTGGAAAGACGATGGTGGAGGGTAAGAGGACGTATTGGACGATAATAATTGTTAACAGTCCGTAATCTATATACTTACATATAGCATATTGTTTGATATTGTCATAAAATTTACTTCATTTTAATATAGTATACAGTACGATGATTTAATTTTTGATATTATTATTGTTATCTTTAAGTCAATATCACCTTACCATAAAAAAGCAAAATTTTTTAAATATAATATAATATTTTTTTCACTCCAATCAAATTTCAAATGCAATGTTTTCTGTAAAAATTAATCTGTATTATGAAATAATTTTAATAGCAATAATACCTTAATTAGTTAAACTTTAACAAATTCATAAAAAACATAAATTAAAGGTGAATATTTATATTAGCATTTCTATACATTATACAATAGTAATCTAAAGTATTAAAGTCTCCTATATAAGTTTTTTATAAACGAAAATTTGTAGTTTTTATTTAAGGTAAGGAAACATAAAAACAATTTCTTTTTGAACTTAATATTTTAAAATTCAACGACATGATTCATAGAAGTAAAAAGAAATAGTAAGTAAAAGAGAGTAAGTATAGAAAATAATTTATTATTTTGATAGAATTTAAAAGGAGGAATAACCGTAAATATTGAAAAGATACATATATATAACTACTATACACCAATATTACAACATAGAACAAACCTGTTTTACTTTATATGAGCATTTAAAAGTTCAAATTCTTTTATCACGAAAATGTATAAGTTATAAATTCTTACAAAATCCTTTCAAAATTAAAAAATATACAACATTCTTTAAATATAATAATATTTTGAAATACAACCTAGTACATCACTAAGGCTGGACAGACCATCTTCGCAAGAATAAAAGAGACCCACTCGACACCTACTACATTTGTAGGGTTATCCACCACCAATTAGAATATAAAATTATGTAACTAAATAATTTTTGACCTTATTAATCTTAAATAGTTAAATAGATCCTATTTGGCCAGTTATGTTTATTAAACAAGACAAAATAACCACTATATTCTTTAAATCCAATTTTAATTATAAATAATAATTTTCATTGTTTTAAACATTTTATCATATTTTAGATTTAAAAAAAAATTTAAACAATACATATTTATAAACTCTTAGGTACACATAATTTATACAACATTATGGCAATGTGCTATACATTACAAATGCTTTTACTAGTTAGTTTTATCAGTAGAAATTATAGTAATTAATATCGTATTTCAAAGACACAACGATAAAATAATTTAGAATATTTTATAAAACTACTACCTACCAACATGTTTCGTTAGGTCCATAGTATAGAAATAAAATAAGTAATTGAACAGAAGTTAAGAGAATAGGTAACTAGTAAATTAAAATATTAAAAAGATTAATATTGTTATTTCTACAATCAAAACTACAAATATGTTATAAAACCTGGGACAAAAAACACCATTGGTCATTGAGGGGACCAAAAGTAAATCATACATAATCAGAAGACGTCTCCAAGGAAAATATCTTTTAAAATAACAGTGAAGTTCGAAAGTAGTATGTAGTCGCCGTTGCGAGGTTCGCGACCATCAACCCGTCCTCTGTGCCGTTGTCAGAAAGTTGCGTTGTGCGACGTGATTTTGTCCGAACGTGGTAGCCGTTAGTTACCCGTCGGGTTTACGTCCGGTGGAAGGTGTTGTCCGGATCGGTCGACGACCTCTGGTTCGGCAGTAAGGGTTCGTGCCACAATAAACTTTGTCGTATGGCGTGAAATCAGCAAAGAACTTTTAAACCTGAATGTGCCGAATTTTGATTAATTGTAAAAATTTGTAACTGGCCACATACTATACCTTCGAGAGCCACGGGTTGGGCATTACTGCTCTATGCTAAGGTCTTGAAAAAGATACTTTTAAAAAGTATTTAAAGTACAAATACAAATACTTTCAAAAAATAATTTACAGATACTTTCAAATACTTTTTTTTTTTTAATGTGTTTTCCCCTTTTTCCTTGGCCTAATGACCTTATAGATAAATTGAATTATTATCAACTAAATTAATATTTTATTTTAGCACTATCAAATTTTACTTAAATTTGTACCATCAAATAGGTACCTACTATAAAACTTGGACAACAATGTAATATATTATAAATATAGTGGTATACACTATATAGTATACAGTACCTATACATTCATTACTCATTAGTAATTTTATAAATGTGACATAGTACCAAGCTATTGTTATTATTATCAAGAAAAGTCTCAATTATTTTTAAAACACTTTTTTTTTATTAGAATAAAATTACAGTAGTTATATTATATATATTATGTACAAATTATTCTTATCATATTTTCATTTCCCAATTCTATAAACAATAATTGATTGCACTTAAGCAGCATGACTTTTTCATAGTTTTCATTAGTTTATATATACTACCATACTCTTTTTTTTTATATTAGAACAGCTCTACCTACACTAAAAACCCTCTCTATAGGTGCAATGCTGGGCAATGGTGTATTAAACTATATGAAAACTTTTTTTAAAATTGGTAAAATTTTGAAAACATGTTAACCTCTTTTTTGCTGACTTCTAGTGAAAAACATATTAATTTTCATTTTATACTGAAGCAATTTCTGAAGATTCTTTGGATGAGTTCCAATGAAAGAAAGATGGTTTGCCATCCAACAACATTTTGATTAGGTACTTAAAGATGTTTGAGAATTATTTGAAATAGATAGAGAGTTTAAATGGATGGCAGCTTCTTTTAAATAATGTTAAAGCTTCACTCTTATACTCCAAACTATCTTAAAGAATGGATGCGATACAAATGATATTAATAAAAAAAGCATCTTTCAACTGAGTTCAGAATCGTTTATCTATACCATTGATTTTTATAATATACTAGTATAGTATATTATAAAATCAATGATCTATACCTTCAATTATTGAAAATATAAGTGGTTTAAAATAATCCATTCTTGTTAAATCCTCACTATCAACAGTATCAACCATGTCAGCATCATTCTCAATCTCTTTTCGTCTGAATTTTCATTCAACAATAAAACCGTGTTATCAACTTCAGGTGAAACATCTTTTGGAGGAAGATTTTGAATGTTAAAAATGTTGTTAAAATACAATAGAATAAAAAATATTAACAATAATTTCTTTATAGTACAAAATCAATTATTATTAAAAAAAAGTATAAATAAAAACATGTGTTTGGTTCCAACAAGTTTGTGTCATGTTTTAGCCCCTATAAGTTAAATATAAATAAATAAACATAATAACTGAAAACATTTCACAAAGTTAGAAGCATTATCGGTTGTTGTGTAGGAAACTTTTTTACTTATTTTATAATTATCATAATATACTACTATCATCTCTTGTGCTAATACATCATAACTATGATGTCTTTTAAACTGTTTCATGGCCAGTAAACACAATACTCTAGTTAAACTACTTTGCTCCATCCAACTTCCCATAATACCAATATAAGATCTAAAAAATACTAAAAATGTTAATAGTTGTTCAATTAAAAAAATAAATATATGAATTTAGCTATATAATTAAAATAATAAAATATCAACTTACTTCTTAAATATTTACAAAAAATCAAAATTTGTTTTATTATTTTCTATTTAAACAATTTCATTTTTTAATTTTTCAACCTGTACTCCATACTTTTTATTATTTTTAATAAATTATAAACGACGATTGTTTAAACACTGCACCACGGGTACTACGTGTTCTACAACGCAGAGTGTATTATTATTATTATTATTAAATATAAATTTATTATTAAAAATAAATAAATAATTGAGTTGATTGAGTCAAGGTGAGCCAAGATTTTTAATTAGCTACAAGGTGACATCAAGAGTAGCCTGTATTGTTTTTTTTAGTGTATATTTTATTTGATTAGTTGAACATCCATGTATACTATATACTGTGGACGACGTTCACTGTAATACACTGTACTGTATTTGTACTTCTCATTAAAGAGAGTTTTATTAAAAATTGAGTGGACAAGATGATTAAATTGTCATACAGGTGAGGTTTAGTATTTATTGGTTATTAAAAGTGTAGCATATTATAATAAATAGTAGGTATTTGATTATTGTAATAAACAATACATAAAAATTGTATGTATATTTCATTTAATTTTTTTACACACTAATTGTATAAATTTCATGATGACTAAATAAAATAGATGATTAGTATTAATTTACAAAGCTATGAACATTAAATTTTGCATACTGCATATTATTATATTCTACATTTAATAGCAATAAGTACTCGCCGTGCATTAATGCAAAATATTATGTTGTTGTACTTATTTAATGTAATTTAAATAAATTATATTAAAATATATAGGTATCTACAAGGTATTTAAACAATAATCATATCATTACCTATTGACAAAGAAATAATAATATCAATTAAATATATATTGATTAAATAGCATTTAAAATAGGTACTCATAGAGCATGAATACATTATAAACGTTTAAGAATCTAATAGATATTAAATAAATCAACTATAATTAATATTTATTATAGGTACATAAAAGTATTTTAATACTGACAAATTGATAATGCTGTATTATGATTGTATACCATTCCATACACATACATATATAACAAAAAGATTTTTGTTGTAACCAAATACACTATAAATTGCATATAGTTTGCTATTCATGTTGCTAATTACATGCTATAGTGTATGTTGTATATAATTTTCCATATTACTGGTGAGATTTGGACAATAGTACTCATTTAAATTGAATTAATTGTAAATATATTACATTAAAAAATAATGGTGTACATAATCCTTACTGGGTGTAATATATAAACAATTGTTGATAAAATTATTTGTTTACACACCCAGTTAGGTACAAAAATGCGTTAATTAAACGTTTATTGATCACAAAACATTCGAATTAAATCGGTTTTACACTATTGAACTCGAAAAATGTATTTTTGCACGAACTGCTTAACAGCTCGAGATTTCTAGACGGTAATCATCTCATACGATAGCCGATAGGTATTAGGCGTAGGTCCCCAAACGTAGATGTATAGGTAACTACGAGTTCGAACCCCGCTCCGGCGAATTCGGCGGCATTAAGAGGAGGCCACACCGGCAAAAAACGTAGTACAAAAACGTTTCACGCGTTCCAAGAATATGGCTTACTGAGTGGTTTTAGAAAAAAACAACCTATATTAAAAGTTGTAGAGGACAACTTTTTCTAGGGCAATATAGGATTTAGTTTTTGAAATTTTAATTATTTGTCTCAATAATTAACACGGAAAAAGTAAAATCTCAAACATTTTTAGATTGAAATATTTAACTTTCAGAACAAAATATCAAAAGTTTGGTCCTATATTGCCCTAAAAATAGTTGTCCTTTACAACTTTTATTAAAGGTTTTTTGCTCTAAAATCATTTGGAAAGCCATGTTTTTGGAACTATAAAACCAAGTGTTTAAGAAAAAACAATTTTAATTACGGCCGTCATGTGCTGCTCTCATATCCTAGCGACAGATTGTGTACTATCCTTGTTACCACTTCCACACCGCGCGCCGGTCGCCGCCGGCAGGTCAAAACCGTTCCATTATCGGCGTTCCGCGCCTGAGCTATTTATAGGTTTTTATGTATAATCACTATAGACATATTATATTATATTGTTTTAATTAATTGAAAACCAAATAATATTGTGTGTTATATTATTGTGTTACTCGATTTGTTATACTGCACGACTGACGGCGTGGCGTCGTGTACTCGTGTTGCGTATTGTTTAAATTATTACGTTTTTCCTTATTCTACTCTTATAATATAAGACTATAAGAGTATATTTTATACTTCCGTGAGTGTACGGTGCGCAAGTGCATATTTTTGAGTGTTGTCTATTTTTGTTAAAATATATCGGTTTTTATATAAAAATGGACAAGACACAAAAAAGACAAAAAACAAAACCGATATTGTCAAAAAAAAAGTCAATTAAAAGTGTAATGAAACATCGTTTAGCTAGAAAGAATAAAAAACTAGTTCCTAATGACCTCACAGCTAGACATCAGGTTACTGAAGATGAACACACAAGGTAATTATTATTTAAAAAGAGTCATGACACGTTATTTAGCCTAAAACTTTAATAGTTTAATAAATTATTATAGACCAACAGAAAGTGAGTCTTCAAGTAATGCAAATCATATTGATGCTAATAAGTCATTAACATCATCATTTGGTTTTCCATCACAACAGATTTTTAGTGTGGCTACAAATAGCTTTATTATTTCCAATAGTTCAAACATTGCGTAAGTTATCATACATTTTGTACTCATACGTTATACGTACTAACGCATAGGCGTGCGCAGAATTTCAAGTCGGGGCCTCGGGGGCAGCGAATATTTTTGCCGGCCAATTTCTTTCTATGCAAAACAATGAATGTTAATAATAATAATAATATACTGTAGTCTGTGCTAAAGATAGACCTATTTATAGATCTTTTTTATGTGTTTTAAGTTCTGATATTTAAAAAAATTCTCAAAATCGCAAAATATTTGCAAATTATTTTATGATTAAAAATGTATAGGAATGTTTATATTCATAGCTAAGAACTGAAAAATTGCTTCAAAAGGTTGTCCATAAGTTTTATTTACAATAATTATAAAAAAAATCAGTGATAACTAGGGCTCGGATTTATATGTATTAAAAAAACCGAAATATGTAAATATATATGTAATAATAAATCACTTTATATGTGATTAAAAAATGAAAATATGGAATACAAAAAAATTACAAAAAAATATAAAACATGCTTTATAAATGACATTATTATCTAATTTACTTATTTCACTACCATTATTCATCTTGATCTTGATCTTGAAAGCAATGAGATACCATATACATGCTCAAATTGTCAAAGTTAAATGATCTACGGTTTGGTCGTAACACAGATTTGTACCGACTGAAGGAGCGCTCGACTTCCCTCCGAGGTAATGGTTGCAAATTTCATATTTGCAATGTCCAAAGCAGTGAGTTCAGCCGGAAATATTACCCCATTCATTTCGCAATGTGTATCTCTAATTAATTTTAGGCAGTCTAAACCAGGAATTTTTTTGTAATACGCTGTGCATTTTTTCAAAATTACACGTCTAAATAAACACACGTCCCTTTCGTCGATGTGGGTATACTGACTCACTGTCAGTACTTCAAACGCAAACGTATTAAAAATCGTCATCTATCATTTATCTAGGTCACAAATGTCGAATATAATATTATATCGACCGTAGATTACGGTCGATTAGTTCAATGATTGGTATTATTTTGTTAACGTACTTTTTGAAACATGGGAAATCGTATACATCGTATCCTACAACTATTAATAAATCGTAAATTGTCGAAATATGTAGGGAAAAATGGAATCATTGAGAAATATGTAAAAATATGTACTTATGACAAAATATGTAAAAATATGTAAAATAAAATATAGTTCATTACAATGGAAATCCCTTGAAACGAATTTATCACTTACCTAAATTGATTTATCAAGTCACAGTAAAAATATGTATTTACATAAAAATCCGAGCCCTAGTGATAACGATTCCAAATTTACTATCAAACGGTTTTAGCAAGGCACAGCAAAGCAAGTTCCCAGTTTTTTGTACTTAATTTGTAAAAAAAATTGCTATAGTTAGAAAAGTAATTTTAATCGCATAGACCTATACACCTTCATTTTAGTTAACAACTTGTATACAACCTATAGGTACACCTCAACACCATTGCATACAGTTAGAGCTAATAATATTGCAGAAACTCCATGTTCTGATAATGCAGACGATTTACACAGTGATACATTGGGTAAAAATGATCAACAAACTCATGAAACTCATGAAACTCATGAAATCTCAAATGAAGATATTGAGATATTGAGAAATAATACTAACAAGTAAAAATTGTTTTGACAGAATTTAAAATGTTTAAAATTCTATTTTTAAATTGTATTATTTATTGGTGTAGGACAAGCGTTTTAACTGGTAGACGAATAGTGGATATTTGTCATATTTTTACACAAATCCAAAATAGTTTGCATGATGACAAATTTGGATGCTCGTTTGCTAATATGGAATTTGTATCGGAAAGTCGAAATGGTTTTTTTTCTATATTTAAATTTATTTGTAAAATGTGCAAAACTACAGCTACAATTTCATCTGACCCTAAGGAAGAGTCTCGTCTACCAATAAATGAAGCTATAACTAATGGTACTGTTGCAATTGGTAAGATAATATGAAAAATTAGCGGATGGGGGGGAAATGTTTTTATTATATTATATATATATATATATATACATTTTACATACATAACCATAACATATTACAACTGAAGTGATGAATGTATTGATTTTACAATGATGTTCGTTTTTTTTTGTGTGTGTGTGTTTACGATTACTAGTAGAAATATTGCTTTGATTTTAAACTTTCAGAGTTGTCTGATAGCAAAGTTTATCTAGTTGGTACTTTGGGAGGTCAAAATCGAAAATCCCTAGTAGTTTATAATGCCATGACCCGATAAAAAATTTGGGAAATACTAGTTTTCGACAAATTTGATTTTTTTATTTGGCTGTAACATAAAACTAAAAACTGTTTGAAATTGTCACCAAATATTTATATTGGCACTATCTATACATGTTTTCAAATTATTTTGACGGTTTTTGAACTATTTTCAGATAGTTGAAATTTTCGATTCAAAACTTGTACTTCCACAATTAAAAAAAATCAAAAATCGTTCGTTACAATTTATTTTATAAGCGTGTTTTAAATTCAAATTTTTCGAAATATGTAGAATTTATGAAAATTTATAAAATATGTTGTAGTTTAAAATTCATAAAATTGTTAGTATTTAAACCTAAGGTTTGAAAATTCTTCACAAAGTTCTCCATAAGTTTTTCTTCAAATAATTATAAAAAAACTCTACCAGACTTGCTTAAAAAAAAAGAAAATTATGAGCATCTGAAATATTTTCATTTTTACAAAATCGCATAAATTGATGATGTAAGATATTTGTTTTAATTTAAATAGTATAAGTCGTGAAAACTTGAATCTTTTACCATAAAAATAATAATTCCAGCAAATATTTAAATTGGAATTTCTTTACATAATTTTTTTTGTCAAAATTGTTCTCTTATTTTTAAGATATTTATAGACATTTGAAATATTTGATTTTTAAATTTTTTTTTTATAAATATTAATAACATTTCTATTGCCGAGTCAAAATACTTGAAAATTGATTACAACGTTGTACATAAGTTGGTCTTACAGTCATAAAAATTTTATTAAAATACGAAGGCACAATTTTTTCAATGTTTGAAGTTCAAATATCGACAAAATTCGGTTACAGCAAAATATAAAAATCTGTTTGTTAAAAACTGGTTTTACTATATTTCAAAAACTAAAAACCGTAGATAGGTACTTGAAATTTTTACTAAATATTTATATTAGCATTACCTATATATGGTATAGTTTTCAAAATTTTTTTTAACTATTTATTGAAAATTTAAATCAATATTTTTTTAAAAAAATTAGGTATTGGTCAAACTCAGCTGTTTGAATTTTCTGCAGCAATTGAAATACCTTGTATGTCGAATACAACCTTTTCTAGACTACATACATCTTTAAGTAGTAGAATTCACAATGTAGCATGGGAGGAAATTCGTAAAGCAGGAGAAGAAGAGACAAAATTAGCTATTGCAGCCGGAGACGTGGATAAAGATGACGGTATTCCATTTTGTACTGTAGTTGCTGACGGTCAATGGTCAAAACGCAGCTACAAGACAAAATATGATGCTTTATCTGGAGTTGTAAGAAAAATATTGTATTACTTTTAAAGTTTTCAAACAAATTTTATTTAACTAAATTAAACTAATCTAGGCCACCATTATCGGATACAGAACAAAAAAAATACTATTCATTGGGATACGGAATCGGTTTTGTATAATATGTAGTCGTGCTAAAACCAAAAATGAAACTCCATCAAATCATAATTGCTTTCTTAATTGGAATAAATCTGCAACGTGTATGGAAGCCGATGGAATCGCGGAAGGGTTTTTGAAAAGCGTAGAGTTGCACAATTTGAAATTTAATAAGCTTATCGGTACATTTATATATCATATACATATGTATATTTATTTTACATAAATTTTAGTTCGTCCCATTAAGTGTACAATTTATTTTTATATTTTATGGTATATACCTATCATACTCCTCCTACTCTTATAAAATACTCACTATGAATGATATTTTAGGAGATGGTGATAGTAGTGTGACAAAAAGCCTATGTGAAATATTACCTTATGGACCAAATTTTCTAGTTGAAAAAATTGAGTGTCGTAACCACCTGTTACGCAATTACATACAAAAATTAACTGCAATAGCTAAGAAAACCAATTACCCTATCGATTTAAGAAAATTTGTTTTAAGCAATTTAATGAGATTTCGCACTGCTGTTGTTAAAGCTGTACAATATCGTAAAAACGAAACAACTTCCGCAAATATTAAAATTACTGGTAACCATAATTAATATTAAATATTATTTAACTAAAAATATAGTTTTTAATAATCATAATTTTATGTTTAGGTTTATCAAATGATTTGTCCAATAGTCCATATCATGTTTTGGGCCAGCATTCAAAATGTGATACTATTATTTTTGTAATAAGAAAAATCTTGATGAAAATAATTGGGTCAAACATGCCGAAATGAGTGGAATGATGATAGAAATTAATAATATAGTCAATCGATTAGTTATAAATTCAGGTAGTTTGATAGTAGATGTTGACAACAATATCTGTGAACAGTTCAATAGCCTAATTAATAAATACATCGGAGGGAAAAGGATAAATTTATCACAACGCAATACTTATAACACGAGAATTGAAGCAGCTGTTGTAGCATTCAACTCAAAACAGTACTTACGAGCAATAAATAAGCATATTACAAAGAAAAGTCCAGGTACGACAAAATGTGAATTTTAATTTATGACTTAATGTTTTTAAAACAATTTTATTTATGTTAAAGGTATGTTTGGAAAAGCGTTTTTAAAAAATGTCCAGAGAAAACGAAACAATAACATTAGAAGACGTGAATTATTTCCTCTTAAGACTAGGAAAATATTTTCTAAATCAGGTCCTGATGAACATTATGGGCTCGCTGAAGAGTTGCCACCTGATGATTTATCATTGGAAGATTTAAAAATGAAAAAAAATGATTTTATTAATAAATTAAAAGATACAGATATAGGTAATTTTATAAAAGTACAAATTTTCCAACTTATTTCTATTTTTTAGTTTGAATTACCTACATTTTTTAAATTTCAGTTTATCTGGAAAACGAGACAAGAAATCAGGCAAGATCTCAACTTTGGCATTCCGAAAGGCGAAAACGAATAACAGCATCGAATGTGGGTAAAATATGTAAAATGAGGTCTTCCACATCCTGTAAGAAAATAGTTCATAGCCTGTTATACGGAAATATAAATAATAAACTTAAAGCTGTTGAGTATGGACGTGTTATGGAACCTGTAGCTAAAGAAAAGTACAACTTGATTTTCGGTTCATATATAAAGCCCGTTGGTCTGTGTGTGGATAGTGATATTCCTTACTTAGCGGCAAGCCCTGGTAACACAATATGATTTTAATAAAAATAGTACTAATTGTACTTTAACAGGAGTATTTAAATTTGTATTTTTTCATTTCATTTAGATGGCCTTATTGGAGATGACGAAATAATTGAAATTAAATGTCCATACTCCGCCAAAGACTACTTAGATATATTTGAAGCTATTAGTGACGGAAAAGTAATACACTAATTATTCATGAACTCGTAATCTTTTTATTTTATTATTATTTTTTTGTATCTCTTCATAGATTAATTACTGTACCTTGGATGAGAATAAAAAAAAAGTTCTACTTAAAAAAAACCACGATTACTATTTTCAAATTCAAACACAGCTTCACGTAACAAAAAGAACGTTGTGTCATTTTTTTATTTTTACCGAAAATTGGTGTTACAATATACATGTTAAATACTGTATACAATTTTGGGAAAAGAACATTAAACCTCCATTAAATATGTAAGTATATCAACTGTTAAATTAATTAGTTAAAGAATTAATGTCTAATTAATGTAATGGTCTTATTACAGATTTTATTACGAGTGTTTGTTGCCAGAATTGATAAATCCCCAATTTGGAAAAAGATTATTAATAAGCGACATTAAAAACTCAGAAAGAATCACAAAAGAGCAAAAAGATCAACAACTCAATGTAAAAAAAAAAAAAAAATTAATAAAGGCCAAAGTTTAAAGTTAATTAAACATTTAAATATTGTCTTTTTGTTTTATAATAATTGGGAAAATCAGGATGTTTTTTTTTACATAACAATAATCATTTAACTATATGAATCCCTATTCTATTATTTATTAGTAAGATACTAATATATGCAACAATAAATAATATTACCTACATAAAAAGAATAAGAAACAATTTAAAAAGTAAGTAATTAATCTATAATTATAAAACAACTCATGTTTTTTACAAAAAATGTCTGCTTTACGTGTTGATATACATATTAAAGTTAAGGGGAGCGCAAGTCAATAGGTAGGCCGTGAGCGAAAAGTGAAGAACAAGCGCGAGGCGAGCTTAGAAATATTATAGCCGATAAAAACACGTAACGAAACGTTCGATGTCACTATCCGTATTCCGTGGAATAATAATGTGCCTCTCCCGAAACTATGACACGCGGACCATCACCGAGACCTAATAGGCGTGGTCACGGCCTGCCGCGGCGCCGCCGATACGGCGCGCAACGCCATCTCTGGAGCGTTGCATACGTATTATTTTGCGCTGACATCCTCTTAGCGGGCGGCCTATGATTCAGTATGGCCGCCCGGAATTTTTGCATTTTTAATTTTTTTTTTTTGAAATTTTCCAAATGTTTTTTAATTAATTTATTATATAAATCGTTTTTATATATGTTATACAACTAATACATATACGTTTATGAGGTTGTACGCGTAATAGTTTGTATATTTCGGGTTTTCGTCAGGCGTCGGGGGGCCGGCGCGGGCGGCGCGCGGGGCCGGGCCGCGCGGCCGCGCCGGCGCGCGGTTTTTCGCGCGCGCGCGGGGTTTCGGGGCGCGTCGGCGTGCGCCGGTTCGCGGCCGGCGGCGCGCCGGTCTGGTCGCGCGCGGCGGCGTCGCGGCGCGGGGGGCGTGGCGGCGTTCGGCGGGCGCGCCGTGCGCGCTCGGCGCCGCGCGGCGGGCGTGGGGCGCGGGCGCGGCGGCGCGGGCGCGGCGCTCCCGGGTGCGCGGTCACGCGCGCGCGTTCGCGCGCGGCGCGCGCCGGCGGGGGCGCGCGGCGCGCGGTTCAGCGGGGGCGCGCGGTCGCCGCCGCCGGCGCGCGGCGTGCGCGGCGCGGTCGCGGTTTCGCGGCCGCGCGGCGGGCCGCGATTCCGCGGCGCGCGTCGCGCGCCCCCGCGCCGTTTCGGTCGCATCGCGCGGGCGCGTCGCGGCGGTCGCGCGCGCGGGCGCGCGTTCTGGGCGCGCGGGGGCGCGGCCGGCGTTCGTTCGTCGCGGCGGTTCGGTTCGCGCGGGGGCGGGCGCCGCACGGGCGCGCGGGCCGGCCGGCGTTCGTCCGGGAGCGCGCGGGTGCGCGGCGGCGCCGGCGGTCGGCGTGGGCGGGGCGGGTTCGCCTCCCGCGCGGCGTGTCGCGCGGGCGCGGCGCGGTCGCCGCGGGCGTCGCGGTGCGCGGTCGGTCGGCGGGCCGGCGGTTCTGAGCGGTTTTCGGCGCGGTTCGCGCGTGCGGCGCGGGGCGCGGGCTGGGCGCGCGCGCCGCGTGCGCCGCAGCCGCCCGGTTCGCGCCTGGGCGGCGGGGGCTCGGAGCGGCGCTGCGCGTTCGGCTGCGCGCGCGGCGCGGGTCGGCCGCGCGTCGGCCCGCGGGGTTCGCGCGCGATCGGTTCGCGGGGGCGGGCCGGGTCGCGCGGCGCGCCCCGCGGTTGCGTCGCGCGCGCGGTTTCGTCCCCGGGGCGCGGTGTTCGCGGGCGCCGCGGCGCGTTCGCCTCGGGCCGCGCGGGCGGGGCGTCGCGCGGGGCGGCGCGCGGCGGCGCGGGCGTCGGCGCGCGGCGTCGGTCTGGTCGCGCGGGGGGCGAGTTCGGCGGCGCCTGCGCGGCGGTGCGCCGGGTCGCGCGGGCGCGCGGCGCGCGCGCGACGGCGCGGCGCGGGCGCGCCGCGGGGTCGGGCGCGCGGCGGGGCGGTCGCGGCGGGGTTCTCGGCGGAGCGGAGCGGTTGCGCCGCGTTCGCGGGCGTTCGCGGCGGCGCGGCGGCGGGCGCGCCGCGCGGGGGCGCGTGCGGGGCCGCGGCCGCGTTCGTCTGCCGTAATTCGGTCCCGCGTACGCGCTTCCGCCGCGGGCGCGGGGTTCGGCCGCCGCGTCGTCGGTCGGCGGCGGATTTTTTCGGCGGGTTCGGGCGGCGGCGGCGTCGGCGCGCTGCGCGGCGCGCGGCCACGCGGGGCGCGCGGGCGCGCCGGCGTTCGCGCGGGGCGGTGTACGGGCCGCGCGTCGCGGCGCCGCGCGAGGCGCGTTCGTCGGCGGGCGCGGCGCGCGGGTCGCCGTATTCGGCGCGGCGCGCGGGGCGGTCGGGCGGCTTCGGCGTTCGCGAGCGGTCGGGGCGGCGGCGTCGGGCCGCGTCGCGGGGGTTCGCGCGCGATTCGCGGCGCGCGCGGCGGTGCGTCGCGGTTTCGGGGCGTTTCGGTCCGCGGGCGCGCGGCGCCCCGGGTGCGCCGGGGGCGGCGTGCGCGGCGGCGCGGCGGGCCGCGCGCGTTCGCGCGCCCGGGCCGCGTTCGGCGGGGCGGCGGCGTTCGGCTTCGGGTGCGCGTTCGTTCGCGCGCGCGTTTTCGCGCGGCGGGTTCGGGGCGCGCGCGCGGCGGGCGCTCGCGTCGTCCCGCGCCGTCGCGGGGAGCGCGGCTCGCGCGTTTCGGTTCGGGTTCTGTTCGTGGCGCCGGCCGCGCGGCGGGCCCGCGCGTTCGGGGCGCACGGGCGGTTCGGTTCGCGGGCGGCCGCTCGGCGGGTTCCCGCGCGCGGGGGCGTCGCGGGCGGGCCGGTCGAGGTCGCGCGGGCCCGCGGTTCGATTTCCGGCTGGGGAGGGCCGCGCGGGATTACGCGACCGGGCGCGCGGGCGCGCGCCACGGGGGTCGGTCGGGCGCGCCGCGGTATCCCCCCCGGGCGCGGCGCGCGGCGTCGGGGTCGCGCGGCGCGTCGGGGGCGCGGCGGTCGCGGCGCGGCGGGCCGCCGGCGCCCGGGCCGTTCGGGTTTTCGGCGGCGTTCGTGGGGGCGCGCGGACGGTCCGGGGCGGCGCGGCGCGCGCGCGGCGGCGGCGGCGGCGGCGGCGGGGTCCTCGCGGCTGGCGGGCGGGGCGGTCGCGGGCGGCGGACCGGGTTTCCGCTGGTTCGGGCGCGCGGCGCGCCGCCGGGGCGGCTTCGCGGGGGCGGGCCGCGCGCGGCCCCCGGGGCGCGGTTCGCGGCGCCGGGGCCCGCGGGCCGCGCGCGGGGACCGTCGGCGCCCGGGTTAGCGCGTCGGCGGGCGGCGGGTCGGAGGGCGCGCAGCGCGCCCGCGCCGGGTTCTTTCGCCGGGCCGGTCGTCGCCGATCGGGCCGGGGCCCGCGGCTCGCGGCGTATGCGCGCCCGTCGTTCGCTGTCGGTCCCGCGGCGCGGGGGTCGCGCCGCCTCGCGCCGCGGCGGCGGGGCGCGGAGGGCTTGCGGGCGGCGGGGGGCGCGCGGCCGCGGGGCCGTTCGGCGGCCCGGCGGGGCGTCGGGGGCGCGGCGCGCGGCCGGCCGTGAGGGGCGCGCGCGCGGCGGCGCGGCCGCGGGGGCGACGCGGTTCGGTCCGGCGGGGCGGCGGCGCGGTGGTTCGGCGCGCCGCGCGGCCGGCGCGCGCGCCGGGCTGGCGGGGGGCGGGCCGCGCGCGGGGCGCCGGCCGTTCGTCGCGGGCGGGCTCGGTCGCGGCGCGCAGCGGGGGCGCGGGCGTCGGGCGTCGCCGGTTCGGCGCGTTTCTCGTTTCCGGCGCCGGCGGCGGCCCGTTTCGCGCGGGCCGGTGCGGCCGGCGCGCGCGGCGCCGCGCGTCCGGCCGGCGGCGCGCGGGGCGCGGGCCGCCCGGCGCCCGGATTTCGGTTCGTTCGCTGTTCGCGCGCGGATCGGCGGCGCCAAGGCCCGAGGGCGGGGGGGGGGCGCGCTGCGCGCGGCCGTCGGGGCGGCGCGGGTGCGCGCGCGGCGCGGTGGCGCGTGGCCCGGGCGGTTTCGCGCGTGTCCGTCGCGGCGCGCGGGGGCGCGGGGCGCGCGGGGGCGCGCGGGCCGCGCAGCGGCGCCGCGGCGCGGCGGTTACGTGTTCCGGGGCGCGCGCCGGCGGCGCGCGCGTCGCGCCGTTTCGGCGCCGGCGCGCGCCGCCCGCGCAGCGCGCGGTCGCGGCTCGGCGGGCACGCGGGCGCGCAGGCCGCCGCGGCGTCCGCGCGCGGCGCGGCCCCGGGGGGT
>CM040630.1:47038420-47057221 GCA_022818045.1 Neotoxoptera formosana | reverse complement strand
AAATGTAGCAAATTCGTAGCAAATTTTTGATACCAATATCGAGATGTTATAACAATGTGCCAGTGCCAACTTGACGGACATCTTCACCCATCCGCGATACCCATTCGAATATAATTGCCTCAAATAATCTATTATTAATTAATTCATTATACACAATTTTTAGAAATATATCCGTTAATTAATTACTCAACATATATGATTATAATAAATAATTGTTTTCAATAATCTACTGTTAAATTAATTCATAAATATTTAACATAATTTAGTATAAAGGTGAAATGTATGTATAATTTGTATTAACCCTCAATTTTTAATAATATCTTCATTATATGTGTATACCACCTTTAACATTGTTGAAAAATATATTATATTATGTTAATATATTATGATTCATGAGATGCGTTGTATAATCAATCAAATTTTATAGTTATATATTATATGTCAAGACACATTACTATTTCTAATATGATATAAGAAAACATATAACTGTCCTCAGTTAATATAATATGTCCATAGGTATATCGAAAATATTTGTTGAAAATTATAGTTCGAAAGAACTAACCGAATCGATATACATAAAAGTATGTATGTTAGTATAATACTATTAGTATTTAACATAATTTAGCATAAAGTTGAAATGTATGTATAATTTGTATGTATGTTAATACAGTAAATATAGTAATACATGTATATGAAATATGGGATTACCTCTATCCGAGTGATATATAATATGTTAATTCGTATGTATATATATAATAGTATATGTATATTAGAGTATAGTAGATGGAAGTATAATTTTCAAGGAGGTATATTAAAATATTATTTATTTATTTATTAATTAATAGTATATTATTTATTATGTAAGTATACTATTTATATAGCTATCAATGTATGTATATGATTAGAAGTATGGAATACCTACTATATTTTAGTTTGAAGTATAATTTTCAAGAAGTGGGTAATGAGGGTATATTAGTATAATATTTATGATGTATACTATTTATGTAACTATCAATGTATGCTTGGAGGTATGATATACCTACTGGCAGTAGTGGTTTTGGTAGTATTTTTTTTTTTTTTTGTTGAAGCGACTTGTGTATCATACAGTCACTAGTTATTACCTAAATATGTTATATCAGTGAGCTAAAAAAATATACTTTTTAGTTCAAATTTTTAGGTGAGGCGCCACCTCATTAGCCTTACCCTCAAAACCACCACTGCCTACTGGTATCAATGTAGGTGAATGGTATGTTGGGTAATTGGTAATAAATGATAATTTATCAATAATCATAAATGTTAGTTGTGTAGGGAATATAGTAATATAGTGTGGTCACACTGACTTAAAAACTATGTGATAGTGTATAAAAACTGTTCTTTGATATTATGCATTCGTTGTCATTAATACATCTTGTTGTATCTGTATGTAATAAAATATAATACATTTTTACTTTTTACCGTTATTAAATCTTCCACTTCAGTAAGGACACAATTACCTTACAATTGGTGACCTCGAGAGAAGAATCACGCAAAAGTATGAATAACGCGAACGCCAACAATTCGAACTCGGTTGACACGACGACAAGTATAAACGTTAGTCGCGTATCGGTCAAGGCACCGCCATTTTGGAAAGGTAATTCCAATATATGGTTCGCGCAAATCGAAGCGCAATTTGCACTGAGTGGAATCACAAACGACACAACAAAATACTACCACGTTATAAGTGCGGTCGACACGGAAATTTTAACACAAGTAACAGATATTATTCAAAGACCACCGGAAGCGAATAAATACGACACTCTCAAGGCACGGTTAGTTAATATTTTCACTGATAGTGAAGAAAAGAAATTAAGAAAACTCCTGAGTGAGATCGAGCTAGGCGACAAGAAACCGTCAACTCTGTTAAATGAGATGCAGCGTTTAGGTGGTAGTGCGCTGAGTTCAGAATTACTTAAATCGCTTTGGTTACAACATCTCCCAATAGCCACGCAGTCCTGTCTTACCGTCACCAATGGCACGGTAGAAGAACTATCTAAGTTGGCTGATAAAATCATGGAAATAGGACAACCACGGTCCGTCTCAACAGTTTCAAGTGACCCGACAGCTGAGTTACTGAAATAATTGATTAAAGATGTGGCAGAGCTCAAAATAGAACGCCAGTCACGAAAGGAATATGATCAGAAGAGAAGTTCTAGGTCGAGATCGCGCTCAACTTTTAAAAAATGGGTACCAGCGAGTGATGGGTTATGTTTTTACCACACCAACTTCAAACATAAAGCAAAGAAATGTGTAGAGCCATGCAAGCAGCATGCTGCTTTCATTGCTAAATCGGAAAACTAAAAACTGTATCTACTCAGGCAGCGGTGGATACACCCTTTTCAGACTGCCACAATGTAGACAACAACAACACAAGTCATCGCCTTACGGTAACGGACAGACTATCGGGTCAACAGTTTCTGATAGATACTGGTTCAGATGTCTCAATAATTCCGTGCAGTACAAGGCAAGGTAACTCAACAAATCTCAAATTATTTGCAGCTAATAATACAGTGATTAACACATATGGTAAGCAAATTGTAACTATTGATCTTAAACTACGGCGGGTGTTTAAGTGGGAATTCATTAAAGCACCAATATCTAAAACAATAATAGGAGCAGACTTTTTGCACCACTTTAATCTAATAGTAGATATTCGTAACAAAAGGATAATAGATAAAATTACTAACTTATCTACTCTGTGTATTGAATCACGTAGCTCAATATCTTCTATTAAAGCATATACATCAAACATCATATACAAAAAATAATTCTTAGTTGTGTCTATTTTCCCCCAAATTCGGATTCCACTCTTTACCAATCATACTTTAATATTATTGAGGATGTAATTGTATTATATCCTAATACAGATTTGTTACTCTTCGGAGATTTTAATCTACCCCATTTAAATAAAGCTATGTCAAACCCAAATCTTAACCTTGCTTCATCAGAATCCATCTTTCTTCAAAACATTTCTTTGTTCAATCTCTTTCAAATTAATTCTATTCTTAACAGCAAGAACTCCATGCTCGATCTCATTTTATCTAATTCTCCTTCCTCTAATGTTTCCTTACATAATGACCCGATTGTTTCAATAGACGCCTACCACCCTCCTTTATACACAAATTATTTGTTTGATAAATCGTTTTCTTCTCTTACTTTTTCCGAAACTTCCTATGACTGGAAAAAAGTGATTTTAGTTCCATCCTCTCATTTTTAGGTTCTATTGACTGGATCTCTATTTTCAGTAAATATAATGATATTTCTTCAATGTTACATGAATTTTATTCCATTTTATTTTCAGCTATAGATTCTTTCATACCAAAAAAGAAAATTTTTTCATCAAAATTTCCTATCTGGTACTCAAAAGACTTAAAATCTTTAATTAAACAAAAAAAATTACTGCATGCTATATATAAAATGTCTAAATCAAATTTGGATTATTTAAATTTCTCCTCTATCCGATCCATTTGCAAGCAACGAAGTAAAACTGATTATGCTTGCTATTTAAATAAAATTCAACTTTCTCTAAAATCTAACCCTAAACAATTTTGGTCCTTTATGAGAAATTTAAAATGTTCTTCAGGTCTACCGAATTCTTTATCCCTTAATAATCAAATAGCTGATAACGGTCAAGATATAGTAAATTTATTTAGTAGTTATTTTGCCTCTACCTATAAAAAAGTAAATACTCCTGCTCTTTCCACTCCTGTCATAAAATCTTTTCAATCAATAAATAATTGTGACATAAGCCTTCTCGATGTCTTCAACGAACTCAACACTCTAAATTATAAAACCCCTACTGGCCCAGATGGCATTAACCCTCTATTTTTATATACTTGTAGATTCGTTCTCTCCGCTCCCATATCTTTTCTTTTTAACACCTCCCTTAACACGAGTTGCTTCCCATCAATTTGGAAAAACACATTCATTAATCCTATTTTGAAAAATGGAGATAAATCTTTAATTTCAAACTACCGTCCTATATCTATTATTTCTATCATCCCTAAAATGTTCTCTAAAATTATCAATTCTAAAATCTCTCCTCTCCTTAATAATATCCTGGTTCCTCAGCAACATGGATTCCGTAAAAAAAAATCTACAATCACTAACCTAATCACTTACAAACATTCACTCTTAAATTCTTTTTCAATTAATCAACAAACGGATGTTATTTATACAGACTTTGAAAAAGCTTTTGACAGAATTAATCATTCACTCTTAATTAACAAACTTAAAATGATTGGTTTTGCTGATCCGCTATTATCCTGGCTAAACTCTTTCTTAATCAATAGATCACAATTTGTCAAATTCAAAAATTTTATTTCTGATCCTATTCCAGTTATTTCAGGTGTCCCCCAGGGTGACCACCTCTCTCCTATTCTGTTTAATCTATTTATTAATGATATTGTTTTAGCCTTGAATTATTCAAATATTCTAACTCTTCGCTGATGATGCAAAAATTTTTAAATTAATAAGTTGTCAAAATGATTCACTTCTCTTACAAAATGATTTAGATAATATTAACCATTGGTGTAAATCAAATGGAATGTTGCTTAATTTAAATAAATGCCACTCTATAACCTTTTCTATGAAACATAATCCTATTTTTGTTAATTACAAAATTGATAATCATTCATTAAATCGTACATCCAATATTAAAGATCTTGGTATAATTTTTGACTCAAAACTCTTATTTAATTTACATATTTTCAAAATAAAAAAAAAATCTTTAGCTGTCTTTGGAATGATTAAAAGAAACTGTTTAAATTTTAACGATCCCAGTACCTTTAAAAGTCTGTACTCATCTCTTATCCGTCCTCATCTTGAATATGAAACTATATTATGGGAAACATGGACTTCATCTCATAACAAACAAATTGAAGAAGTGCAAAATAAAGTTTTAAGATATATTTCCCATAAATGCAATATATTTAGACTGCCCCACTCTGGTTATGATATTATTCTTAATAAATTAAATTTAAAAACATTAAAAGATAAAAGACAAAATTCCTACTCTATATTCCTTAATAAATTATTAAACAACGAAATCGACGATTCCTTCATCCTTAGCCTTATATCATTCAAAATTAACAATCACAATACTCGAAACAAAGATCTTTTTTTTATTCCACATTATTCAAAAAATTACATGTCTCATTCACCAATTAATATATTATTATCTGCCGGGAATACCTTAAATAGCAATATTTTATTTCTCTAATTCTAGCTTTTACCTATCATCTATTTATTTTTATATATTATATTATTATTATTTTTATTGTAAAAATGTCACTATTATCATACACTATTATCATACACTTTTGTTTTTATTTTTTTTTATTGTTTCATAAATATCTTATTATCAACATAGTTGACACCTATATATTTTGTATTATCATTGGTCAATATTGTTATTGTATTATTTCTATTTTTAGAAATCTATTATTACTATTATTATTTAAATATTAAGCATTCACTTGCTATTTGGGCTAACGCCTGTTATTATTATAAATAAATAAATAAATAAAAAACTAAAAGCTTTTAATAGCAACCAGTGTGTCAAATTGAATCAAAGTATTTTCCGGGATGTTAAGCTCAAGGGCGGGTAAAGAAGAAGAAAAAACTGTTTGGTATTTCATTTTATTAACTTTTCACGAGAAATCTGTTTTCTAAACTCTATTGATAAACTATCCAAATGCCGAAAACGCCAAAAACAAATTGAACAGTATATGTTATGTTTTTTTTCTTATATATCTTATTTTTTTTCTCGTCGGACTTAAGCCAATAACGTGCATGACGATTCGAATACGTTTTTCCGCCCGAGTTTGGTCCATTTCCACTGATTAGTCTCTGTTTTATTTACGTTGTTCTCGTACAACCTAGTCATGATCGCCTCCAACATGGCCGACGATATGGCGGAATTTTTCCGGACATCCAACACGACCAGCGTGTCGTTGATCATCAATGTGGACAGCGCCAACTGTGCGCCGCGGTCGGTGAGCCCGCAATTCTGCAGGTCCACAGCCTTCACGTAAAAGTCGTCTTTCAGTGTCTCGAACAGGTCTGCCACTCCCGCGTCGCCGATTCCGGTGTTGTCGTTGAGCGTTAACCTCCGCAGCCCATGCATGATATCCGGATTGGCTGTCCTGTACCTGAGTGAGTGAGCCCAACACTCTTCGTGTCTCTTGACCTGCTGTTTTTTTATCAAGTCCAGCAAACCGGACTTGGCCGACTCACGGCTCAGCGAACATCCGGACAAGTCCATGGACCGAATGTTCGGTTTGTCCCTGAGAATCCGGCACAGAGACAGACAGGTGCCGTCTCCGATGCGGCTGTAGGCCAGGGACAGGTGCTGAAGCGTTTTGTTGGCGTCGATCCCGGTTATGAGTATTTCTAAAGCTTGTTCATCGAAGAGCACGTTTTCAAGTTCGAGGCAAACCAGTGCGGTCGTGTTGATCAATACTTCGCGAACAGAAGTAGCGATCAGGCGTACCACATAGAGTGTGCTCACAGCGAGAATTTTTCTACGGGAAAACGATCACGACTTTAATGTGACGGCAATTATAATAATTAAGTAAAGCCAGTGGCGCAAATTTTTTTTAGTGTGACTCGACATTTACCAGCTGGCACATTTACAGTGGCGGACGGTCAGGACAAGCTAGGTAAGCGGCGCATGCCCAGCCAAAAAGGAAAAAATAAAAAGATTAATATTTCTGATGTTAAATGACAATTTGTTTACATTAAAATTACAAATATTTATTAATTCTTTTTTTTGTGTTCAATTTAAAAAAATTTATCAGATTTTGAAGGAAATTAAATGATTTTTTTTTCGTATAGGCAATTTCTCTACAGAAGCGCTAGTATTTTAGATTGTCTTTCCCATATCGTTATTTATAGGAATGACTAGTTGTGGTAGAAGGGGATATACACGTTTTTACCTGATGGTTGAAAGCGCTATGCCGAGCGCTTATCGATATTTTTAAAAACGGAATTCCAATATTCTTACGATGCATATCGGATTATTTTTGTTATCAATATACTTATCATAAGTTATAACTATACTATATTATACTATACTATACCATTGATTAAATATATATAGATAGACCAAGTCAATGGAAAATATGGGAATATGAATATTAGTAGCTTAAGAATGTCAATAGATAGCGGGTACAGTAATTGACCACCGAATAATTATATAAATCAAGTGAACAATGAAAATATACCTATTTTATGATTTATGGTGGTGAGGGGTACGCCGGGAAAAGACCGCACACCCGCATATTAAATCGTGATAAGAAGTTTAAATTCCACGAATATAAATTGATTTTGAATAATGAATATTATTATTATTATTATTTACTGAATTTAACTGTTCATTATATTATTTTAGATTATGAGCGTAGACAAACCGCCTAGGATATTTTAAAATACAACAGTTATATAGGTACCATAATAAGGATTATAATATTCATATTGTATTATTATTGTACCTATATAGTTAACTGTTATAACACTTATATGTGTATAAAAAACATTCAAATAATATTTCGTCTAAATTTGAACTTTCAATATCTATAAAAAAAAATAGATAATATATTTATATTTTATATATATTCAAAATATATTTTGAACATTTTATGCATTTCTAAGTACAAAATATTTTGAAAGTCTACGTGATTTTGACACATTTGCCGTATCTTAACTCCTTTATAAGCAAAAGTCGTATATTATATCTTAAATTTCTAAAAGAGCCACTTATGTGGGGCCTAGTATTAAATTTTCAGTCTTTAGATATTCAAGTTGAATATTTTATAAATTTAAATTTTTAAATTTTTTAAATTTTAACGAAATTTGGAAAAATTCAATCTTCAAACGATTATAAAAAAATACTGTGATTAAGGATATTAAATATTTTGTATATGGTAAATGAAATACTTATGAGAGGAAGTTTGTGTTCAATTTTCAAAATTTTTTAACCAGTAAAAGTTTTTTTATCGACATTTCTAAAAAAAAAACACTTCAATTTAAAATGTCTATAAATAGATCAAAATGATTCCAAATATTTTGAAATTTTAGCGTTAACAGAGAATGCAATATTTTAAACATTTGGTGAATAGTTCAAGAATCTATGGTTATTAATTTTTAAGTTAAGTAATAAATAAATTATTTTGTCGTCAACCGTCAACTTGTCCACAAGTCTTCATAGTTAACTTTGTGTTGACCAAAAATACCTTTTTTTGTTTTAACTTGAAATTTTATTTTAGCGCTTACCCAACAAAAAATATCACCGCACGCCACTGTGGCACAACTAGATATTACAATCCCGGGATCCCGAGATCCCGGCTACTTTTAGGTACCGAGAATACCGGGACCAGCATAATAAATCCCGGGATTCCCGGGACTGTGTAACAGCACTCTATAATTCAATTCCCCGATTATGAATGCCGATTAAAGTGTTTTTAAGATTTGATTATATTATGTTATGAGATTATTTATTTTACGACCGATCGGTGTATGTACGAAAAAATTAGTATACGCTGTTCTCTAAATACATTCAATACGACATTCAGACTTGCTAATAAAATGAGGACATGCTTGAGTGATCGTATAAAAAAACGACGACGTTCAGAGTTGTCTGGCGTATTGAGTTATTTACAGAATCCTCATGATGACTATGATAAAATTACATATTTGAAAGATATATTTTTAACCCCCAAAAATGATTTTTTTAGAAAACAAATAATAAAATGAATTGAAAGGATACATTATAATGAACGCCTAATGAAGAAGAACAACATTGTTTTGAACAAACAGAAAGTGAATCTATTACACTCACTCAATTGACATTGAAAGAAAAGTTGGAGCTTGAAATAGGAAAAAGTAAAAGAACAATTGATCCTATAACACAAAAAGAAACTGATTTGATAAAAATAAACAAAAAAGAGATGAATTTATTTGAAAATGGAGGAACTCGCGGGCATCACTTAAAGCTAGCATTTAAGTACTTAATGTCTATTCCTCCTACAAGTATCGAGTCCGAATGTGCATTCTCAGCAGCAGCCCATATTGGAAACAAGCTAAGAAGCAGACTGGGAGACGGAACATTAGACGTTCTACTATTCCTGCGTTCATATTTTCAAAATAATTAGAACCAATGTATATTTATAAACTTTATTAACTAATATCTATTCTTATGTATAATAATACAAATATTTAAATAAAACAAAATTGTGCATAATTCTTTTAAATATTTTCTTATTAAATTTTGGGATAATCCCGGGATCCCGAGATTAATAGCTAAATATCCCGTAATCCCGGGATCATAAAATTGGGCCGGGATTGTAATCTCTAGGCACAACCCTCCATTATTATAATTATAATAAATAAAGAGGTTAAAGTATATAACCTCTAGCTCATCGATATGCTAATATACAACACACTATGTACAAACATTTCTAACACCATTTTATTTTTTTTTTTGGGGGGGGGGGAAGCGTGTTCCCTGGATCTGAGAATTTGCAACACTCAACAGCATTGTAAAAATATTTAATTGTTCTTTTATGTGAAAAAATCGTATTTACTGTAAGTTATATTTTATTTTATATACCAATACGGGTTTATATATTATAATTGTACATGGCATTTTTACGACGAGCGCTTTGAAAATCATTAAATCGAGAACAGTACAATATTATTATGGATACGTTTTTAGAAGCTATAATATGTGTTAAAATAATAAAAATATGGCCATATTTAAATAAATATTTTATAAACTTAATGTTGGTAAATTTATCTCTAAGAAAACTTTTTAGTCCGGTCTCACTTATTTTATCTCACGGTAATATAACTCATGAATTGATTTATAACATATTAATCTTTCATAATGTTCTCAAAGGTGGTTGAGAAGAGGTTATTATTTAAAACATTTTAATTTTAATTGTATTTTTGTATTTCTTTTTTTTACTGTGAACTATGTACCACTATTGTATTTAAAAATACTGTACCTACCTATTGTAAATAAAAGCACAAGAACATAATTTGAAAATATTTTTCAATTAAATTACAGTATTTTGTTTGAATTTGAATAACACTCACTTTGGAGCTTCAATGACACTACCGAATGTATCGTAGTTTTTTGCCAAGTTTTCCGTGTACTGTTTATTTTTTATGCGCACGTGATGGGTACTGGTATCGGTGCTCAGCGCTTCCATTGCGGTTTGCCAATCGTCAGCCTTCATACGATCACCCAATAATTCAATGGAGTTCGTCTTAACGCTACAATTTATCCAGGGCACTGGGCGCGTCTTGTACTTGCCGCAAACGGCTGTGTAGAACAATTCAAATTTGTGTTTTACCGAACCCTCTAATGACGCGTTGGATCTGATAGTTGATAACGATGATTTACGTTTTTCGCTATGAGATGACATTTTGGAGGTATTCGATTTGGACGAATGACCCCGTCCCAAAACTGACATGATTAACAGCGGTTTACTAGGATAATGTAAGCTCTGACAAATTTCTAAAAATGCTCGAAAGAATAAAACTGAACATGTGTTATTATTTTGTTCTTAAAATAAGTTTTAAATAGTTTTCACACAAAAAAAAATACAATTTAATATATTATTATCTTGTATTCTAATTTTTTATTCTTTTATTCTTTTATTAATTATTTTATTTAAGTTGACATGTTTATACCGAACAGACAGACAAACAATACACTTAAGCGCTATGACAACTTATAAAAACATCGAAAAAAAATATTTAAATTCCTAAAACGATCAAGTTTTTCTTTTCACACCACAAAATCGTATCTATGACGATACAATATTATATATTACGTGGTCCATTTTTCGTCAAAGAGTATAGATAAACTATTATTATTGGAGTTTGCCGAGTGTGTCCCTAAATTACTCTTATTAAGGTCCCGAGAAAAAAGTATCATATTTTTGACGTAAGCCGAATGCGCCCGCCACAGTGGTCTATGTTGTAAATTAGTTTGCCAAAACCTATTTTTAAAAGTGCGGTAGATGTATTATTTGATATCCAATTAATAATACTAATTACCACAGGCGTGCGCAGACATTGCTTGCAGGTGGTGCATTTCATTTTTACTATTTATACCTAGGTTAACACAGTTAACACATTTAATTAATAATAAACAAATAACAACAACATTTTTATAAGTTTTTTTTTTTTTTTTATTAAAATTATATTTTATAAGTTAAATACAAAATATTTAATTACAACATTAAACACATATTAGGACATATTAATTATTAGATAAACATCTACTATCAAAATCTAACATAAATATTATTATTATTATTCTTTCAGCATAGAAATAATTAATTTGTAAATACTTAGGTACTATAGTATTACCTTCTTGAGATGAAGCCAGGGGAAGACACACTGGATCGTCTACATCCAAATCATCTAAATAATTAATAAAAATGTTGATAATATAACACAATAATAAATAATAATTTATTGAAATTGAAATTGATGGAGCCAGTAATATTTACTTACCTTTTGAATTCTCAACAATACTATGAGTATTAGTATTAGTATCATCACTACATTTTTGTTTTTTTTGAAAGAAATCAAATAATGTTTTTTTTCTTTTTTCACTCATTATGTTTTAATTGTTTTATAATCGTTGTTTTTCTACTCAAACTTTGACGAATGAAAAAAAGATCAATAAGTAAAAACACCAATACAATTGTTATCACTAATATCAAATACTATAGATAATATTATCTATATCACCCGCGTGATGAACTGATGAGAACAACTTACTTTACTACCATAGAACAGTGGTATGACATTACCACGGTCTGATAACATCATTGTCGCATCAAACATCTGTTCTAAATGAAAACACGATAGTACTTAATCTGCTTATTAAGAAGAACAATTTTTAAACATTGAAATGGAATTTCAAAAGGTAAGTTTTTTATTTTTCTTATGTAGTAATTACTATATTACCAAATATTGGTGTAGAATAATTACAGTGGGTATTTAATTACAAATGTATACCCTATAGGTACACATATTAGAATACTATAAACCGCAGTATAAGAGTTTATGTACTCATGTATTAGAATTAATATTCTGTAAAATGAAGCATATTAATGTTATTATTTTTCTATTTAAGTAGTTAAGTTTACATCTACCTATCCATATGAATTTCAATTTAATTTACATTATTATGTATCATTATTATATCATTATTAATTGGATGTAAATCAGCTGGTGTCAGATAATATTGAAGATCATACAATTCTTGATAATATTTATTTTTATTTCATTTTGAATGTATTGATTATTTTAAACCACTTTCAAAATACACTCTTCGACAGCAATCCACTAATTATAAATCAAAATTGTTGTAATGATTTTTTATAGAATAATGATTATCATTTTAAAAAAAAAATGCAGCTTTCCTATATTAATATAATATATGCGATTTGATTTACAGCACTATAATCATCGGATCGCACACTTAGTCTAAAACTAAAATAGTATAATCAGTATTTAAATATTTAAAAAATATATATATTTTTTAACATATTTTTGTACCCAACATTAGGAAGTCCTAACTTAAATAAATGGGTATTAAACAGAAGTATACATTTTATTATTTATTAAGATGCATCAATAAAAAAAAAAAAGATTCTAGGAAATTCGAAAAACGAGATTTATCAATGCTCCGGGTTCCCGGAAAAACCATAGTATAGCAAATTCTGAAAATTTCCTAGCAAATTCTAGCAAATGACTAGCAATTTTTTGATACCACTTTCGAACCGATCGGACAATGTGCCGGTGCTGAGCCATTTTCCATTTTCCGGGTGTCCGGAAAAACCATAGAATAGCAAATTCTGAAAATTTCCTAGCAAATTCTAGAAAATGACTAGCAATTTTTTGATACCACTTTCGAACTGATCGAACAATTTGCCGGTGCTGAGCCATTTTCCATTTTCCGGGTGTCCGGAAAAACCATAGAATAGCAAATTCTGAAAATTTCCTAGCAAATTCTAGCAAATGACTAGCAATTTTTTGATACCACTTTCGAACCGATCGGACAATTTGCCGGTGCTGAGCCATTTTCCATTTTCCGTGTTTCCAGAAAAACCATAGTATAGCAAATTCTGAAAATTACCTAGCAAAATCTAGCAAATTACGATCAATTTTTGGATATAAGAATTATGGTCGTAACATATTGTGCCGGTGCCAACTTGACGGACGTCACAAAAATGTCAATAATCTGCCCATAGCGCACATTATTCTGTCTTTTACGTTTATTGATCTGTATGGTATACACGTATAAAAGTTATAATTTTTAATGTGAGAACACAAGTATGGATATTTGTGCAGATTGTAAGTACATTAAAAACAACATTTTTATGTTTTTATAATTTAATTAATTTGACGATGTTTTATTTATCATGGTTAATTATTATTTTTAAAACTTAAAAAGATATTCCTAATAAATTACTAGCTATTACTGTTACACAATATTTCTATAATATTATACATCCTCTTGGGTATTCAATCCAATATAATTTGTTTGCGTATACTTGCGTAATAACTTAGCATAACAATTATAACTAAGTAATATATAGTTAGAAAATATTAGATAAAAATCATTTTTTACAACAATATTTTATTTTAGCGAGTTGTAGTAGTGATTTTCAAAATCAGAATTTCACTTACTATGATTTATTCACTTCATTACGAGAAAATGGATCTCTAAATCCCCAGACTAAACAGTCAAGAGAATTTTTATTTAAAAAACTATACGAGAAATATGATGGGAAAAATTGGAAGCTTGAGTATACAAATAAAATACAAGCTAGCATAAATAATTTTACGATAGTTTTAACGCAAAAATGGAATCAATATAGTAGAAATATTCACATGTTTATTAAAAATAACAGTGCGTGGTTAGAAACAGTATTTAATTTACCTTTGAATAATATACTAACAAATATTGCGAAAAACCAAACAGGTCGGCCATTAAAAGAATTTTCGGAATGTTCTGAAAGAACTAAAAGACAAAAAGTGCTACCCTCCATGAAGTCTTATTCTTCGCCCGAATTAGTTTTATCACTATCAACAAAATACTACATACGTATATTATACTACATAATATGTTATTAATATCATCTGACCCATTAATATCGACCATAAGATTAATGCCAAAAAAAATTTCTCACGAGTTATCAAATGAAGCTAAATCATTATTGAACACCATGTTAGACGAAACAACTGTAGACAGTAATAGTGATAGTGGTTGTGGTAGTGATAGTGATATTAATTATAATTAAAGGCCGGATTTTTGTGCAGTTAACACCTAAAAAACGTGCAATTAAAATGTAAAAATGTGCAAAAACAAAATTTTCATTATAATATGTGCTTCAAATTTTATTTTTTATACTATTTTATTTTTATAATATTATTATTTATTAGTTGAAATTAACTATTATATTAAAATATAAAATTAAAAAATAAATATATATGATTTAATTTAATTAAAATAATAACAAACTGACAGTTTATAGAAAACTGACTTTACAATATTTGATTCAAATTTATAATCATGTACATTTCCAAGTTTTTGTTGGTAAAATTATGTCGTCTGTCACTTAATATGTGTTTTAACTGTGAAAACACATGTTCTACCTAGGATGGGTATTTTATATTATATTTATATTGCTATTATTAATAATTTCAATCGCTCATAAAAAATAAGTTTGAGTTTACTTTAAACTTTTTCTTTTTTAGAAAGGTAGAAAACCATATAAAGAATCTTGTGTTGAATTTTCAAATCTTCGATTTAAATAGAAATTTTTTTATGAATTTGCTACTTTAAAAAAAACTGCATAATTTCGTAATTTTTACGTATTTTGTCGACATTTTAACTTTAGAAACTTATAAAAAACTAATAAAGACAAACGCTCAACTTTTGTAATTTTCAAGTACAGCAAATTATGAAGAACATTGCATTACATTTTTAGGTTTTTTGACCAACTAAAAAAAATGTTGTCGGCAATAATAAAAAAAAAAATCGAAAATGAATTATGTCTATAACTAGCTCAAAAAAAGTCAAAAGGGACATTTTGAAAATTTTATTGTGTATAGAAATTGCTTATAATTCGACATGCGCAACGAATAAGGCAGTAACTCAAAAAAATGAAAAATTGAGTTACTGCTATGACGTAGTAGACATTTGTTCGCACTATCTCCTACGAAAACGGCAGTTACTGTATCATGATTTTGAACACAGAAAAACCGTTCTAAAAATAGTTAGAAATTAGTGAAATCCCACGAAAAAAGAATCAACTTGAGTTACGTCATCATAAAATACATTTTACTATCGAAGATGGACGTAAATTGAGTTACTTCTTTTTTCTTCGGGATATTTTTTTCTTTCTAGGCAGTAAGTAGTGACCACGTGTTATATTATTATTATAATATACTTAATATTTTAAATTATATTTACAAATTATAATAATAGAATATTGGTATCACTGTTTATGTTTTTAAATGCAATAATAGTTGATACAGTCAATTTAATAGTATTATTGAATGGTTGGTACTACAGTACAATTTTATTATAAATTAGTTCTCTGCTTTATATTATTATTTATTAATAGGTTAGGTTATAAATTATTGGTTAGGGCATAATATTATATTATTATCATAAATTATGACTATAATAATTATTAATTTGTTCAATAGTTAACGATTCATAGTTTTGTTATTGTACATATTTAAAGAAATTGTTTGATTTCTTTTTAATTTTAATGTTCAGAGGGAAACGATAACAATAAATATTACAATATGGATGTAAGTATTATGGGTCTAGGCATAGGCGTGCGCACGGGGGGGGGGGCGGGTGGGCCGTGGCCCACTCTGCGAACGGTGTCACAAGTTTTTGATTTTTATATCAAAAATCATTTAAAAGTTATAAGTAACATTGATATGATGATAAATAAATGATAATAACTTAAATGTCTTTAAAAATAAAATTGATAACTATTGATGAATTACAATTGATAAGCTGTAACCTTTAACCACAGAACCCCATAACACGATGTAGATAATATACATCGTGGTCATAGAGTAATATAACCATTAACGGTTTAAGATAAAGATAATACGGTTGTATTTATTGTCGTTATTCTGTTGTTGTACGGACTACGGTTGTAGATAAACAATAAACATTAAAAAAATTATTACATTTTGTTATAAAATCTATTAGTTTTGAATTATTTGTGCTGTAAAAAAAAACAATGGATAAATCTTCAAAAAAAACAAATTGAAGAAGTATTTGTTCACGAAAACTGTTGATATTAAAGTAAGTTATATTATAATTATTAAATAATAAATATTATCTCCAATATTTCAATATTTGTCTATTTCATAAATATATAATGGCTCATAAATTATAGGCCCTATCTAATTCTTAAAATCTATCTTATGATTTATGTCGTATAATAAAGTATTACAGGTATTAAAATTCACAAACTATTAATACGTAGGTAAAAACAGTTTATTTTTATTTATTATTTTATTTTAGAACAAAGACAACGAGAGAGTACAGATGAAAGAATTGCAAAAAAAAGATCGATAGATTGTGTGATTGTTGGGAATGCAATAGGTAAGTAAATAACCCACTTGCTAGATAAAATTCAATAAACTATTGTCTATTGTTTATAAATATCTCATCTTATTAAAACTTTTTTGAATATTAGATGATTTGAATTGCCAAGACGATCAGCCTCTTCCTTCAGCTGCATCTCAAGAAGGTAATACTATAGTACCTAAGTATTTACAAATTAAAGTATTTTGTCTATAAATTATTTTCATGTTAAAAGACCATTTTTTGTCATTATTTATAAATTAAATTGATATGTGATTTATAGTTGTAAGTTAATAATATAATAACATTTATATCACATTTTGATATTAAATGTGCGCCTAATGAGTCATGACTAATAATATTAGATAGAAGTACTAACATATTATGTTCTAATATTAGTATTATGTTTAATGTGATAATTAAATATTTTATGTTTTGTTATTGTTGTAGTTATACTTCTGTATTATTAATTGTATGTGTAGACTGTGTTTCTAAATTTATATTTGTTAATTGGTAATTGTATATTTAACTTGTATTTTTGATAAAGATGTTGCATAGCTGATAGCTGTGTAATAAATTATGGTGGGTTTTTTTTTTTACTTAACCTTTATATACATATAAAACCTAATATATTAATATATGTAAAGGTGAATGTTTGTGTTTAATGTAATAATGTTATAATTAAGTAATTTGTGTTTAAAACTTTAATTAAGTATTAAACTTGTTTTTTGTTAATAAGATACTTGTTGAATATATCTATAATGATTAAGTTTTTTATCAATATAGTATTCAAATAAAATGTTTTATTGATTTTAATTAATTCAATGTAAGTATTTAATTCCCTTAAAGAAATATAATGCATTAACATGGTATCTAGTATATAATTTATTAAATAAAAATAAAATTATAATTTATAGTATGTGGACTGATGGTAGGTTAGGCATTGCAGGTAAAGAAGATATTGACATACATCCTGATGATCGAACAAATCAAGTTCCTAAAAATAAAGTTGAGTTCAAACAAAGAGTTTTAAAAGGACCATATCAACCAGTAAATAGAAATTTTCCAAGAAGTACTTTTGGTAATAAGTACCGAAGCTTTCAAAAATCATGGTATCACCTATATTCTTGGTTAGAATATAGCCCTAAAACAGATGCTGCTTATTGCTTCTCTTGTCGGATGTTCAGTGGTTCTGATGGATTAAATGCTGGACAATCTAAAGGAGTTTTTTCAAAATCTGGTTTTAAAAATTGGAAACAAGCTACAGTAAAGTTTAATTGTCACCAAGGATCAAAATGTCACCTGAATAGTATGAAATCTTTAAAAACTGCTACAAATCCAAATTTAAGATCAATTGATACCATTTTAGATGAGCAAAGAGAAGATATAGTTAACCAAAAAGAGATAAAGCGATTACAAAATAGAGAAATTATGAAAAAATTAATAGATATTGTGCTCTGTTTGGGAATTGGTGGTAAACCATTTCGTGGGCACACTGAAAAAACTAACGATGTACATAAAGGACTATTTTTGGATGTTGTCAGACTATTGCGCAAGTATGACCCACTTTTTGAAAAGCATTTTGTATCAGGACCTCAAAATGCTCTTTATACAAGTAATCGAATTCAAAATGACCTTATTGAATCGATTAATCTAGTTATTAAAAGACAATTTAAAAATACAATAGCGAATAAAAAAGTATCGTTGATTGCTGATGAAACGAGTGACTTGGGCCACCATGAACAATTATCGATTGTTTTACGATATTATGATTCACTAAAAAGATGTCCATACGAACAGTTCATTTGCATGAAACGAATGACTCAAGTTAATGCTCAAAGTATATTTGATGTATTAAGTGATATTATTTGTGAGTATAACATAAAGTGGGAAAATTTGGTTTCAGTTTGCTTCGATGGAGCATCAACCATGTCCAGCAGTACTGCAGGTGTACAGGCTAATTTTAAGAAAATAAATCCAAGACTATATTTTGTACATTGTTATGGGCATTGCCTAAATTTAGTTCTGGTTGATTCCATTGGGAAGGATAATAGAGTTACATTTGACTTTTTTGGATACACACAGTTGATATACACTTTTGTTGAGGGTAGTTGTGT
>CM040630.1:46972481-47038320 GCA_022818045.1 Neotoxoptera formosana | reverse complement strand
AAAAAAAAAAAAAAAAAAAAAAAAAAAAAAAAAAAAAAAAAAAAAAAAAAAAAAAAAAAAAAAAAAAAAAAAAAACAAAAAAAAAAAAAAAAAAAAAAAAAACAAAAAAAAAAAAAAAAAAAAAACAAAAAAAAAAAAAAAACAAAAAAAAAAAAAAAAAAAAAAAAAAAAAAAAAAAAAAAAAAAAAAAAAAAAAAAAAAAAAAAAAAAAAAAAAAAAAAAAAAAAAAAAAAAAAAAAAAAAAAAAAAAAAAAAAAAAAAAAAAAAAAAAAAAAAAAAAAAAAAAAAAAAAAAAAAAAAAAAAAAAAAAAAAAAAAAAAAAAAAAAAAAAAAAAAAAAAAAAAAAAAAAAAAAAAAAAAAAAAAAAAAAAAAAAAAAAAAAAAAACCCCCCCCCCCCCCCCCCCCCCCCCCCCCCCCCCCCCCCCCCCCCCCCCCCCCCCCCCCCCCCCCCCCCCCCCCCCCCCCCCCCCCCCCCCCCCCCCCCCCCCCCCCCCCCCCCCCCCCCCCCCCCCCCCCCCCCCCCCCCCCACCCCCCCCCCCCCCCCCCCCCCCCCCCCCCCCCCCCCCCCCCCCCAAACACCCCCCCCACAACCCCCCCCCCCCACCCCCCCCCCCCCCCCCACCCCCCCCCCCCCCAAACCCCCCCCCCCCAAAACCCCCACCCCCACCCCCCCCCCCCCCCCCAAAACCCCAAACACACCCCCCCACCCCCCCCCCCCCAAACCCCAACCCCCCCCCATACCCCCACCCCCCCCCACACCCCCCAACCCCCCAAACCCCCCCCCCCCCCCCCCCCCCCCCCCCCCCCCCCCAACCCACCCACCCCCCCCCAACCCCCCCCCCACCCCCCCCCCCCCCCCCCCCCCCCCCCCCCCCCACCCCCCCCCCCCCCCCCCCCCCCCCCCCCCCCCCCCCCACCCCCCCCCCCAAAAACCCCCCCCCCCCCCCCCCCCCCCCCACCCCCCCCCCCCCCCCCCCCCCCCCCCCCCACCCCCCCCCCCCCCCCCCCCCCCCCCCCAAAAAAACCCCCCCCCCCCCCCAAAACCCCCCCCCCCCCCCCCCCCCCCCCCCCCCCCCCCCACCCCCCCCCCCCCCCCAAAAAACCCCCCCCCCCCCCCACAACCCCCCCCCCCCCCCCCCCCCCCCCCCCCCCCCCCAACCCCCCACCCACACGAAGACCCCCGCGCCCCCCCCCCAAAACCCCCCCCCCCCCCCCCCACCCCCCCCAACCACCAACGACCCCCCCCCCCCCCCCCCCCAACCCCACCCCCCCCCCCCCACCCCCCCCCCCCCCCCCCCCCAAAACCCCCCCCCCCCCCCCCCCCCCCACCCCCCCCCCCCCCCCCCCCCCCCCCCCCCCCCCCCCCCCCCCCCCCCCCCCCCCCCCCCCCACCCCCCCCCCCCCCCCCCCCCCCCCCCCCCCCCCCCCCCCCCACCCCCCCCCCCACCCCCCCCCCCCCCCCCCCCCCCCCCCCCCCCCCCCCCCCCCCCCCCCCCCCCCCCCCCCCCCCCCCCCCCCCCCCCCCCCCCCCCCCCCCCCCCCCCCCCCCCCCCCCCCCCCCCCCCCCCCCCCCCCCCACCCCCCCCCCCCCCCCCCCCCCCCCCACCCCCCCCCCCCCCCCCCCCCCCCACCCCCCCCCCCCCCCCCCCAGTTAGTATTTTACGCTATGGTTTTGGCGTTGAGATGATGGGAGCCGTTCCTGCGTTGTCGAGTATATATCAATGGGTAGTCTAAATGCTCCTATGGCTTAAAGTATGCCTTGTTTGTGTATGGGTTTTAGTATTTTTTTTTGCACGAATTGTCGATTATTCTCATAGTCTATTGCTGATAGAATCGTGGGCTTTGTAGATTGTGTTTAGTGTTGTGTCGGCGCAGTTTATTATTTACCAAGTTTTTCTAAAGTCTTATAGTCTTGACTGGCATTTGTTTAATTTTTCCAAGTTGATGGTCTCAGGTGAGTAGTGGTAAAGAAGAGCAAAATTTGAACAATTTGTAAAAGAAGATGATATATTACATGAAGTTTAATATGGGTAGGGGGCCGCTTATTCTTTTTATTGAATTCATCCATCACTTTGTTTTGGTGGGAGAAAAACTGAAACAAGTTTACAGAAGACATCTGGCGAGAGAATGCGTGTTTGTTGGACGGAAAAAGAGTTTTGTTATCATTTGTGATCCGCTGCAAATATGCGCAGTCTGGCGTAAGAGAATGAACTTTGGTTTGGCTTTTGGTCGATTCATTGCTCATCTGTGTTTATGTACACGGAAGGAGAGTGACACTAAGTACAGACCCTTGTGGAAGTCGTTTTCATGGTGTGTGGTGATGAGATTTGTATAGCCTTTGCGATAATTGGAGCGCTCAGAGGAAAACAGGCAAGTCCCTTTTATCAAACTATTTAGAAAAAATGACAAAAACTTTTAAAAGAAATTTTTAAATATTTTGATTGAAAGCTGCTTGAGGTCGGTGATTGAGATGTTATTTCTTATGTCAGAGGTTCACAGTGCTTCAATGATCAATATTATTCAGGAATGGCAGGATTGACATTTGCTAAATATAATGCGTTAGATGGTTATTAGTTTCTTATCTGGTATTTCCCTCTGGATATAATATGGCTGAACATGTCTTGTTTATTATTTTTAGTATTTGTTTGCTTTTAAGAAATTAAGAACGGTCTATATGATATACGATGCGCAGTTCTATTTGTTGTGGCATCAGTTACTTTTATTGGCGTTAATAAATATTTGAATTGTTTAATTCCATCTATTGAGTTATTACTTTTATCCTGGTCCTTTTTTGGCGTAGGTGAGTTGCTAGTTGTTTCTGCAACGCTTTTAACTTGGAAGTGGTTAATTGAAAGAATTTGAGGTGGGTTGAGGTTGCTTGAGTAGTGTGGTACGGAGTTTGATATGTCGGGTTTGTGTTAAGTAGTTTATTTAGAAGCTGTAAATTATCATTAAGAGATGTGGTAAGGGGTATGCGACTTAAAACGCCCGATGTGTTAGGTTGAGAATTATTCATTGCTCGAATAATTACGTTGATACTCGTTTGTAGTTTGTTATTGTATTTAGCTACAAAAATTTAATTTCTCTAATAAATGAAGCATATTACGATATAGAGTTGAATTGGGTCACTTTTATGGAAGATAAAAATGGAGTTGGATAAGCGATAATAACCGAGTTGTCCGTTCGGGAGTAACACGAACTGTGTATTCAGTCTATTTATATTAAATATTTTTCATTGTTTGTATAATCATGAATGGTGACATTGATATGCGTGCGTTCAGAACTATTATTCTTAGGGTGCAAATGACTGACTGTATGCAACACACTCCCACACACATAAATACTAAAAATTGTGTTGCATCTATATTTTATTATTTATGAAAATAAATATTGATATTAATTTACTATAATCAATTAATATTAATGTATTAGTTTAATTGTAAATATAATACGCGAAGCACAAATCGGAAAAAATCCACTATCAACTCAAAGGTTTTAAACATGCTAATGTCCGCGAGAAGAAAAAAATTAATTGAAATATCTTCTCTCCACAAGCCATGTAGTTATATATCAACTTGACACAGTGAAGCAATCGCGGAACGATCGTTTTGAGATACAGATTTTTTCCTTACCAAAATACTTTGTGGATCTTAAGTGCGTCCTGTACACCTAAAGGAAATCACAAAAAAGCCAACAAATTGATCGTCGTCCTCTTTAACTCACGAACTCCCATATTTTATTTCATAACCCACTATAATGAAAAACAAAAATAGAAACAATTTACAATCTGATCAACATTCTTCAGAGAGGCATTTGATTATCAAGCTGGATGAAGACTAAACAAATCATTGAATTTTTCTACGCCCAATGGAACCTACAGTCATTATTCCAATTTAAACTATTTTAAATAATTTTATAATAAGTATGATATTCACACACTTATTGACAAATTTAAATACAACATACCACTTAATGACTTGTTCACAATCCGACTAAAATAAAAGATGATCATAAACGATGCAAGGCTTCAAAATTTGATTCTCCAAACAACCTCTCATAAAGTGAAATTTAATATTTAAATAACTCTTAATAAACCAACACGCCGAAAATCAATAAAGCTTTTACTATATATTAAAATTTCACCATTAATAAATTGACTCAACCGAAATAAACTCCAATGTCTCCCGGACATTTTTTATCTAAACATATTTACTAAATTATTATCAGATTGCGCTCTAATCTGACTATAGTCAATCATATTCCAACCACAAAAGAAAATGATTATGTTGGAACAAGTGAGTGTAATTGGCCATTAGCGCTACATAAAATCATTAAAAAAATTAAAAAGGACCTCAAAGATTCATTGCTGACCACATAAACTCCAGAATTTCGAGGCTTAGCAATATAACACAAAAAAAATCGAATTTGGCAATATACACAAACTCAAAAACTCAAAACACATTCTAAGACATGTGGAAACAAATCTCTACACGCCTTTAAAGGTATAATCACAAATTCATCCTTTATATAAACCATAATGAACATTATCAACCCTACAGATATATGGAGGTTTTGTCACTATTTTAAAAAAAGCTGCAACTCACTACGGCATCTGAATTTACAAATTTAAACACAAAACAAGCATCATAATAAAAGTGACTCGAACTTTATCTTCCCCTCAAGAAAACACATAATCACCACTTCAATATAACAGAACTAACAAGCACTTATCAAAATGCTAAAACTAAAGTTCCCAGGCAGTGCTTGGAACTTTTGATTTTTTTCGGTATGGCTTCAATTCAGTTCTCTCAAAACAAAAAAACATAGGATGGATTTGTTCGGTTCTTACACATTACAGAATAAAGGTTTGTTTTGGACGGTCCCGGTAATTACGACTATTTAGAGGTATTTTTTTTTCAAAAAGGTAAGATGAAAATTTGAAAGTATAAAATGCTGATATATTATGAAAAATGAATAAACTCAATTATAGCCAAGCATCTATAGGGTTAAAGACTTAGTAGTTTTACAAATTTTTTTAAATTACATTTAAACTCAAATTTTAAATATAGGCGTATATTGTGTTAAAAATATATTTTGATAGTATTAATATCAATCGTGCAATTTATTCGATGGCTTATAATAATATCGAATCGATATTAAAACTATTCGTTTCGCAATGAGCACTATTTTTTGTATTATAATCAAAGAAATTTTTCAGAAATTATATTTAAATTTATGTTTTATTAACATGTACGGTAACTTCAATGATTATAACTAACGTATACTCAATTCTAAGTTCCATCGTCACCATTCTTCTTGATAACATATGTAAATCGGCGCGGATATTTTTATATTTTAATAATCTTTTATTAGACATAGTTACATAAATCACAGGACAATCGTCATCCAAAACTATTAATAAATCCAAAATATAAGGAAATAAACCAAACAACAGATTATATAAACAACGGCGAATACAATAATTTATTATTTATCTATTTTTTCATTTGGTAAACTGCTCATATTTATCGTTTTTGGAACAATTGTTAGATTTTTCTATTATCGAAAATATACAATCATAAATTAACACGTATAATTTACGACAATAATAGCTACAAAATTGTATGACGTATATAATTATGTTTTAATATTTATTGCTATAAAATATATTTATAATAAATAAATAAATCTAGACGAAAAAACCTAATTCTCTTGCAACATATATCGGTTTCCGGTTCGGTTTAGATTCTTAAAAATCAAGAAAGCGGTATTCTGTAAGGTTCGGTTCTACTCATTTTCCAAAGGTTTCCGGTTAAACATACGGTAATTTTAATTCGGTTCCGAAGCTGGTTCCGGCCCACAGCCGGTGATAATTATTCTTTCTTCAACATCTTCCAAAGTTAGGCCCGAACCTCTATCTCTAACAATTACCATAATTGGGGAAAGGCGGTATACCGGATCAAATGGGTCAACGCAATCGTTTTACGATTCCCAAAACCACATAAGAACAATTTGACTCGCCATCAGGCCATATCCGTCTTTAATACGCTAGAAAACAATGAAAAATTGTTAACAACAGTTCGTTTGGTACTTGGAGAAATCTTAACAAATAACAACGAACACTGTGGATTCTGCGAAATATTAACCTGATCATCTTTTTCTTTCCCATCGGACATAATAAGCCAAAAATAGAATCAACACTAATATTACTTGCTCTTAGACTATGACAACGCATACGTATGGTTTGGCGAATAGAGTCTCAAAATCAGTTCAAGAATTTGGAATAAATGCAAACTGTTCCTATTCCTACAAAATTTTTTTATAATTTATTTCAAAGACTACTGAATAACAAAACATCATCATATTAATTTTCCGATGATGTCATATTTATTTGCATAAGGGAAAGACATTAAAACAAGTGGACATTCTATTTTTTTTTTAAACAAGCACTCAACACACACTTCACAAAGTTGTCAAATAAGACTGAGCTTCAAAATTTTCAAAGGGAAAAGCAATGTATATTGTTTCAACACCACGTACGAAGAGACAATCATAAAATTATTATCAACGACTTGAAATAGTTTGTACATCATACGCCTAATAGGAATGATCTTTGATAAACTAAATGGATATGTTCATACCGACCGGACAAACGTATTGTAGAACGTAGATAATGATCTAATGAAACACTTTTCGACCACACATGGGGTAAGAATAACTGGTCTTCTAACATTGTATAATCTAAAACTGTCACATAATTCAAATTATGTGGTCAATTATTTATAGCACAGCCAGAGAACATCTACCTAATCAATAGGCTCCAATCCACAATGAGGGAATAACGTTAACAATAGGTGATCTATGAAAAAGACCCATGACAGCATCTTTTGTTACGCGCATTACCTCTAAAACTCCTTTGAGAAAAAGATATATTTAGAATCTGGATAAAAAAGGAGAAGCACCTATCTAAAGGATACAATCACAAACTGTAACAACTCCAAAATACAATCCAACCTAAATGTTCAGAAACAAATCGCCATCCATAATGAACCTTGCCTTCTCCCTTTTTTATGCAACAACATAAATCTTCCTCTACACAAAATTAAAATAAAATCCAAAAATGTCCACCTGGGTATTGGAAATTCAATCTAAAATAATCTAACACATGTACATTAACATGATAACGAATCTATAATCTAATCACGTCCCATATTCAAGAATTATTCAAAACAAATATTCTAATTTCTTGATATTTACATGATGGTTTCAAAGCCCCTAATGGACAGGTTTTGCAATCTCGGATGAACTCCAAAATTCTCACAAATCACTCCAGAAGTCCAGCAAATTTCTGCAGCACAATTACGCTATCTTAGAAGCAATTAAATTAATAAATTGACAATCTAAATAACTGCCTACTCCTTATTCGCCGATTTAAGTGCCTCTCTGGTCTCCAAAATCCATTTTCGTTAAAATGTAAATAGCACTCTAAAAATATCCAAACGAATTCTTCCCTGCTACAAAAACATAGAATTTTTGTGGGTACCTCAATAGGGAATTGTCGGCCCGTTGTGGCCGGTAAAGAGATGGCGAAGGGTCAGCAGTGATGATTTTAAAGCAACCACAAACATCGTCTTCTACAATCATGACTTCCCCGTAAGTTATAAATATTTCAATTGGACTCAAAAACAATTGTATGGCAAACGTACTGGGATCTCCGTTCTCACTTTCCAAGCAAAATTGATAAGATTAAAAATGCCCTAAAACGTGCAATCCCACAAATTAGGGTGAAGTCAAGAAAGTTGCTCTAACAGAGTATGAATTGGACATCTATTTTAACCACTCATTCCTAATAAGCAAAGACCACCACCATTTGCAATCGACTGCCATAAGCCTATCCATCCAGATATCATACAAGATGCCATCATCTAAAAAACATACGTAACTACTTTCGATACTCAGACAACTTAGAAGAAGTCTCAATGAAGGACAACAGCCTTTATATTTAAACTTCCATCCCAAAAATTAAAAGTTATAAATAAATAAAAATAGTTATAGCTTAATAAGTTATAACACAAATTATGACCTTGATCATCACAATGAAATATTTACATGCTAATAATCTCAGTGTTGAAGTCTTTTTACATAAGAAAAAAAATAAATAAAACTAATTTATTTCCTGTTTGGGATATATTGGGGAAATTGAGTGCTGCATTAGCACAGCTAAATTATTTTTAGACAGATTTTAATCAAGAAATACGATATTTAATATTAATGGACTTTATTTTAAATAGTTGTTGCTATTATGTGAAAAAAAAGTAGTTTTATGCTGTTTTTGCATGTGTGTTCCTGCAAAATGTTGTGTTGAAACTAAAGGTACAGGATACTATCTTTGTCTCTTGTCTCGGTGACAGGAGATTCTAAAAACAATAGAATTTGTTTCCAAATTTAAATTGTATAAAGAGTAAAATGAACCAATTATATTTAAGGACAAATGAGAACAACACGATTCTCCACTTTTTCTTATTTTTTACTAAAATTTGTGAATAGATATAATTAATCATTTTCTCTTTGACTATATGCTTCTAGTTTGCGTCTTAGAGTAACAGGAAAAATTAATTAAAATTATCGATTAAAATAGGGGATTTTGGCTTATAGAATTCGGTAACAAGAATAGCACCCTTTAGTCATATTATTATTAGTTTAAAAAGTTCCCTTTGCTAAAGACTTTCTAGCGGAATCACGAGGTGTGACGAAGTAAATAGTGGCAAAGCAGACTTTCGGACTTTAATATTTTTCTTTGTTTGCCTGTTAGTATGACTTTATTATTTATCGAAGTATTGAGTGACTCCGTACTTCTTTTTGTAAATATATTAGAAGATTTACTCTAAACTTTTGGTAAAATATACGGCATGAACGGTATCGGACTAATTTCAGCAATATTTACAGCCAACATTTACCGTGATTTACAACTCACGCGTGTACATTCAGCGCATTACAATTTCATCGCGTTATTCTTTTGATATGTAAAACGGTAATAAACAATTTGATCTGTCGATGTCTATATATTAAATATACGAATGGCATTTTTTGATATGGATGAGCATTACGTTTATCTTACTGATACATATTTCCTTATCCAAATTTAAATTTAAACATCACCGATCGTTCTTTAACTATACGTTTACAACGTATGATTATTGAAGATTATTGTGTTCGGCATCGTCCAGTAGTATATGACGTTTAAATCGTGTGTTCATTTTATAATCAGAATAATATAATCGTATATTTTAAAAAAGAACGGGGTAATTAATATTAAAGGGCTACATCGTATAACTTGAAAAACAAGGTTTAAATATTAATATGGAACGTGTGAAAATTATCAGAAGCTAAAATGTAAAGGAGTCTGATTGTTTGTATGACGAAAATTATCAAAAGACTTTCAAACTCATAATCATTGTGCGGACTGTGCCACAGTTGAAAGTATGCAAAGCAATCATCGAATTAAAAGAAACAGCTATTCGAACGAGATTAAAGATACACTGCCGTACTAGGTTCAATTTCGACATTGAAAGTACTTCATTAAAAATATTCCTTTTAATACTTTTAAATTTCCATATATTTACATCTTCGATAGTTAACTACTTCAGCAACGCGATTTCACATAATTAAGTTTCTTATAAACGAACGATTCGGGGATAAGAAAATGAGGCAGATATTACACCAACCAAAACATACGTGATTTAATGATTCCATAAAATTACCATTGCCGAACGATGAACACCCTTTTTCTGTACGAATAGTGGTCCTCAGGAGAAGACCGAAACTATTTTTTCACCGAAAGAAATTTACGTCTTATGGAAAACTGCTAAACATTGGTATGCAGACGGAAATTTTCGACATCACTTCATGTTTTACTCAATATGACGTAAGTTTTACATTATTTATTTCATTTTTAGTTTATTTTAACTAAAAGAGTATGGTGTATCACTGTAATGAACGACGACTTTAGTAACAATTTATAGATTTATGGTTTTTTATTTAAATTATGTTTACTATTACAAAATTGTATCTCATATACATAATTTTCTTTTTACAGTATTTTAAAATACTCAATAGAGCTGTACACTCCCGGGTTATGCGGTTTATACATACAGTGGTTAAACTGGTGGAATAAAATCACGTTGTCTTGGTATGTGCTTTTAAAGTTGCGCTGTGTCGATCCGTGTGTGATGGTTTGTTAAGGAACGTTCAATGGTAGTCGGGTGCGTGAAGATTCGTACATCACACTGATTTGGGAAATGACGGGAGCAGACTGTTCGATCGTAGTCAGGGGTGACAGGCTTCCTCGGTTTGTGATGATGGTTTGACGGAGTGCTGATAGAGTCGGTATGGAGGTGGGGCGTGAATAGCTATCGGTACTAAAAGGACAGAGTCTCGGGGTGAACGATAGATGTTCGGAAAGCCAGTAGCAGAAATGGTGGCTCAACGGTCCGTGTACCGACAGAGATATGAGGTGGGAGTGGTGCTCTGTATGCAGATTGATAATTGTGACCGTGGCTAACGGTCAATAGTAACGTCCGGTCACCAAATAATAACTCCTGGGGGACGGTTGGTGGTAATTGGTGGCTGTCTTCTATATATGCTATGCCTTTAGTCATACGACATGCGAAAGAATTGGAGTGGCGGAGGTGCAAATCAAGTTTTCGCGTATACCTTCATGGAGATTTTAATCTCTGAGGATCGATCTAGCATTGGTATATTAAACCTTCCAGCTTAGAGCTGCATTCTCTTTTCTTCTCCTCGTTGTTTGTTGAGAGAGATTGCTCTCGACTGCTTTGCGTACTTAATTTAAAAGCGACGATCCTAGGTTGTTAAAAGTCATGATGGTATATCGAGAAAAGCTTTGATTTCACCTGCGGCCACCCAATGCTTCTGCATGTCGTATGACTACAGGGCATAGCATATATAGAAGACAGCGGCCACCAATTAACCACCATCGTCCCCGCTGAGTGCGGTATATTTGTGATCCGGACGGTACTAGTGACCGTTAGCCACGGACACAAATTACCAATCTACATACAGCACCACTCCCAAGCCTGCATAACACTGGACGGTACCAGCGACCGTTGGCCACAGTGTTCTGCTACAGGCTTCCCGACGATCTATCGTAACCCCGGACCTGTCCTTTGAGTACCGGAGAGCTGTCACGCCCCGGACTCCAACCGACCTATCTGCACACCGTCAAGACCATCATCAGCAGTACCGGAGAGCTGTCACGCCCCGGACTACGATTGAACAGTCTGCACGCCGTCATTACCCATATCAATTGTGTAAGTATCGGAGAGCTGTCACGCCCCTGAACGTTCCTGAACACCGGCCATCCCGAGCACGGATCGACACAGCGACTTAAAAGCCACCTACCGGAAGACAACCGTGAGTTTTATGTCCACGCATTTTCCCCGACTTTATGTAAAAACCCCATAACCCTTTTATTGTACACTCTTTTGAGTATTTAAAATACTGTTAAAAGAAAATATTGTAAATGAATACAATTGTTGTAATATTTATAACATAATTTAATAAAAATACCATAAATTAAATGTACAACGTCGTCGTTCATTACAGTGTTCACCATAGCCTTTTATTTAAAATATACTAATATATTAAAAAATAATTTAAAACAGTTACCGTATGTATTTGAGTAAACAATGAAGGTGATGTCGAAAATGTTCCGTCTGCATACCAATGTTTACAGTTTTCCATAAGACGTAAATTTCTTTCGGTTGAAAATAATAGTATTCGGTCTTCTCCTGGACCACTATCGTACAGTAAAAATGGTTGTTCATCGTTCGTCAATTGGTATTTTTGGGGAATCATTAAATCACTTAGTGATTTTGGGTTTGGTGGTGAAGTATCTTCCTCATTTCTTATCCGCCGAATCGTTCGTTTAAGAGAACTTAATTTAGGTAAATGCGCTGTTGCTGAAGTAGTTAACTACAAGATGTATAATATTATGAATTTATAATTAATAAAAGAAGTATTTTAAATAAGTGTACTTACAGATGTCGAAATTGAACCTAGTACTGCACGTGTTCTTAAATCGGGTCGTTCGATAGCTTTTTCTTTTAATTCGTTGATTGCTTTGCATACTTCAACTTTTGCACAGTCCGGCACATGATTATGTTTAAAGTCTTTTATAATTTCGTCATTACAAACATGCAGACGTCCTTTACATTTTATCTTCTGATAATTTTCACACTTCCATATTAATTTATTTAAACCTTGTTTTTCAAGTATATAAATGTACCCTTTTAATATTAATTTACCCCGTTCTTTTTAAATATACGATATATTATTCATGATTATAAAATGAAACACTCTTGTAAACGTCGATATACGTAGTGGACGATGCCGACACAATAATTCAATAATCAGTAACGTGTGTAATCGTATAGTTAAACGTATCTGGTTATTTTTAAATTTAGAATTTTGGATAAGGAAATCAATTTGTATCAGTAAGATAAACTTAATGGCTCATCATATCAAAAATGCCATGTCGTAATTTAATATATAGACATCGACTGATAAATTGGTTTATTACATTTTTACATTATCAAAAAAATAACTGCGATGAATTGTATGCGCGGTGAATTGTACACGCGGTGAGTTGTAAATACGGTGAAATGTTGGCGGTGAAATAATTGCGGTGAAATATCCGGATACCGTTCAGTGCCGTATATTTTACCAAAAGTTTTAGTAAAATATTCTAATATATTTTGACAAAAATTGAAGTAACGGTCACTCATTACGTTCGGAATAAATAATAATGTCATACTAACATGCAAACAAAGAAAAATAAAAATGTCCGAAATTCGGTTGCTTTCCACCTATTTACTTCGTCAACACCTCGTGGTTTCCGCTGAAAGTCTTTAGGCATAGACTTTTTAAACGATATTAATAAAAGACTAAGAGTGGTGCTATTTCTGTTACCGATTCTATTAGCCAACAGTCCTTTTAATCATAAGTTAATTAATTTTCTTGTTACTCCAAGACAAACTAGATGCATATAATCTAGAGAAAATGATTTAATTATATCTATTCCAGGAATTTTAGTAAAAATAGAAAAAGTGGAGCAATCGGTGTGGTGTTCCTCGTTTTGTCTTGAAATTAAATTGTCATGTGTTCTCTTTATACAATTTAAATTTGGGAAACAAATTCTATTGTTTTTAGAATCTCCTTCAACCATACAGCGAGAACAAGAGTAGTATCCGGTGTGACCTTTAGTTTTCAACACAAACGATTTTGCAGGAACATCACATGCAAAAACATCTAAAACTACTTTTTTTCACATAATACACCAGACTTATTTAATATTTTGATTCCATTTAATATTAAATTTCGTATTTCTTTAAAAAAATCGTCTAAAAAATCATTGCTGTTAAGTCAGGCTTCTCATTTCCCCAATATATCCCAATCGGAAATACATTATTTTTATTTATTTTTTTTATTTGAAAAGAGGCTTCAACAGCTGAGGTTATTAGCCTTGTAAATATTACATTGTGAGTGTCAAGGTTCATAATTTGTTTATAACTTATTATCTATAACTATTTTTAATTTATTTATAACTTTAATTTTTGTGTGGAAGTTTAAGATATTAATTCTGTTGTCTTCATTGAGAGCTTCTTCTAAGTTGTCTGGTATCGAAAGTGAGTTACGTATGTTTTGTAATGATGGGCAGTCTTGTATGATATGCTGGATGGATAGGTCTTCATGGCATTCATTGCAAATGGGTGGTGGGTCTTTGCTTATTAGGAATGAGTGGGTTAGAAAATAATGTCCAATTCTTACTCTGGTTAGAGCAACTTCTTGACGTCAACCTAAGTTTTGTGGGATGTGCCACTTTTTGGTGCATTTTTTAATCTTTATCAATTTGTTGGAAGGTGGAACGGAATCCCAGTAGCTTTGCCATACCATGTTTGTTTTTTGTCCAATTGAAATTTTTATATCGTTTACTGGTAAGTCAGTGATTGTAGGGAAGACGATTGTTTTGGTTGCTTTATCTGCTGACCTGTCGGCCATCTCGTTACCGGCAATTCCCATATGTGATGGTACCCACATAAATTCTATTTTTTTTTTTGTGTCAGGGATAATTCGGTTTGGATGTTTTGAGTTATTTCATTTGACGAGAATGGATTTTGGAGAGCCAGGAGAGCACTTAGAGAGTCGCTAAGTATGAGTATGCAGTTATTTGAGATTGTCAGATTTATTAATTTGATTGCTTCTAAGATAGCGTAATTTTCTGCAGAGAAATTGCTGCCTTCTGGAGGGAGTTTGTGTAGAATTTTGGTTTCATCCTTGATGATTGCAAAACCTGTTCCATGAGTGGATTTGGAACCATCAGTGTAAATTAGCAAGAAATTAGAATATTTGTTTTGAATAATTTCTTTGAAATGGGACGTGATGATTATAGGATTCGTTTCATGTTTATTGTACATTGTTAATTCAGTGTTGAGTTGAATTTTCCAATTCCAGGGTGGACATTTTGGGAATGTTATTTTATTTTTGAGAGATGTATGGATTTTGAATTTGTTGCATAAGAGGGAGAAGGTGTCATGTATGGATGGAATTTGTTTCCTGATCATGTTGGTTGGATTTGTATTTTGGTTGTTGAAAGTGTGATTGTATCCTATATGATTAGGGGTGCTTCTCCTTTTGATGCCATAGTTAAGTATATCTTTTTCTCTAAGGAGTTTTAGAGGTAATTCTCCGGCGTAACATAAGATGCTGTCGATGGGGCTTGTTCTAAATGCACCTATTGATATACGTATTCCCTCATTGTGGATTGGATCTAATGTATTGAGTAGATTTTCTCTGGCTGTGCTATAAATAATTGACCCATAATTTATTTATGACAGTATTAGGGATTTATATATGTTTAGAAGCCATTTAGTGTCAGACCCCCAAGTGTGGTCGGAAAGTGTTTTCATTATGTTCATTTTTATTTTACAAGAGCTTTTGAGTTTTATGAGATGATGAGTCCATTTTAGTTTGTGATCAAAGATCATTCCTAATATGCGTAGTGATTTACAAACGGGTATTTCAGAGTCTTTGAGGAATAATTTGAGATTCTCTGTCGTACGAGTGTGAAAAAATATACATTGGCTTTTCCCTGTGGAAAATTTGAAGCCAGTCTTATTTGACCAACTTTGGAGTGTGTTGAGTGCTTGTTGCAATATTTCCACTGTGGTTTTAATGTCTTGTCCGCTGCAATAAATATGACAGTCATCGGCAAATAATAGATGTTTTGTAGGTTCAGGTATTTCTTTGAATATATTATAAAAAAATTTTGTAGGAATAGGAACATTTTGCCATTTATTCCACATTCTTGAATGATTTTGAGGACTCTATTTCGCCAAACCATATCGTATGCTTTTTCTAGGTCTAAAGCTATTAATATTAGGTGTTGATTCTAATTTTTGGCGTTAGTTATGTCCGTATGTAAAGAAGAAAGAGTATCAAGGGTTGAATGATTTCGGCGAAATCCACATTGTTCGTTTGTTATTATGTTAGATGTCTCCAAGTACCAAACGAAGCTTTTGTTAACAATTTTTTCCATTGTTTTACTTAGCGTATTAATGAGGGATATGGGCCTGTAGTTGGCGATGTCAAATTTGTTCTTATTTGGTTTTGGGATCGGTATAACGATTGCGTTGCGCCATTGGTCCGGGTATACCGCCTTTTCCCCATATTATGTGGTAAATTTTAAGAAGAGTTTCGTGACCTAACTTTGGAAGATTTTGAATGAAAGAATAATGGTATCCCGTCTGGGCCTGGACCAGGGCTTGGAACCGAAATTAAAAATACCGGTATTTTAACCGGAACCTTTGGAAAATATTAGAACCGGAACCTTACCGAAACCCTTTTTTGATTTTTTTAAGAATCTAAACCAGAACCGGAACCGATATTTGTTGCAAGAGAATTTTTAGGTTTTTTTCGGTTCTAGTTTTATTTATTTATTTAATATATTTAGGTAGGCAATAAATATTAAATAATAATAGTTGACTCATACAATTTGCTTTATGTCGTAAATGTATACGTGTTTTTATAATTGTATATTTCTATAATAGAAAAATCTAACAATTGTTCCAGAAAACGATAAAATATGAGCAGTTACCAAAATAAAAATATATAAATAATAAATATTGTTATTCGCCCGTAGGGTTTATAAAATCTGTTGTTATGATTATTTCCTTATATTTTGTGATTTATAAATAGTTTTGGATGACGATGTCTGGTGATGTTGATGAATGATGTCTAATAAAATGATTATTAAAATGATAAAAATACGCGCCGATATACATTGTTATCAGAATAGATTGTGACATGGACTAATAATTAGGTATAGCTATTTATGAATCAATGAATGTACCTACATGATACATAAACATAATATTAAATATAATTTCTGAAAAGTTTCTTTTGAGTTATAATAATAATAAAATAGTGGCTAATTGGCGATAACGAATAGTTTTTAATATCGATTCGATTATTATTATAAGCTATCGAATAAATTGCACGATTGTTATTAATACGTCATTATATTTTTTAACACTAATCAACCCTATTTTTAAAATTTGTTTAGAATGTTTTTAAAAAAAATTGTAAAACTACTAAGTCTTTTAACCCAATAATGCTGCTATAATTTGAGTTTATCATTTTTCATAATATATATGCATTTTATACTTCATTTTTCTTTAACGTTTTGAAAAAAAAATACCTCTAAATATCGGTATTTACCGGTACCAGAACCGAAACCTTTATTCTGTAATTTTAAGAACCGGAACCAAAACCGGAACCAATTTTTTTTTTTTTTGAAGAACTGAATTGGAACCGAAACCGAAAAAATCATAAAGGTTCCAAGCCCTGGCCTGGACTTTTGCTTTTGCATTTTGATAGTGCGTTGTGTAGTTCTGTTATATTGAAGGGTTGATTGAGTGTGTTTTCTTGATGGTGGAAATTAAGTTCGAGGTCCCTTTTAATATTTGCTTTGTTTTTTGTTTGAAATTTGTAAATTCATATTCGTAGTTTGAGTTGCAGCTATTTTTAGAGAAGTAGTGAGCAAAAGCCTCGGATATGTCTGTAGGGGTTGATAGGTGTCATTATGGTTTATATAGGAGGGTAATGATTGGTGAGTTATACCTTTAATGGCTTTGATTTTGTTCCACATGTCGTTAGAGATGTGTTTGAGTTTATTGAGTTTGTGTATTTTTGCCAAGATTCGCTTTTACTTTTTTTTGTGATATATTTTGCTTAAGCTCGAAATTTCTTGAGTGTTATGTGGTCATCAATGAATTTGGTCTTTTTAAATTTGTTTAATGATTTTTTGTAGGCTCTAATGGCCAAATTACACTCCTTGTTCCACCATGAAACCGTTTTCTTTTGTTTTTTGACATTTATTTTGCCAATAGTCAGATTAGCGGCATCTGATATAATGTTAGGTAAAAATGTTTGATAAAAATTGTCGATCATTGAGTTTATTTCGGTTTGAGTCCATAATAGAGTCCATGATTAAATTTGGTAAATAGTATAGAAAAGGTTTGGGTGATTTTCGGGCGTGTGTGTTTTATTAAGAGGTATTTAAAATTAAATTTCACTTTATTGGAGAGGTTGGGTTTGGAGAATCAAATTTGAAAGCTTTGTCAGTCGTGTTTTAATTGATCTATCTTTTATTTTATGTCGGATTTGGTGAATCAAGTCCATTAGAGTGGGTATGTTTGTATTTAAATTTTCAATAAGTGTGTGAATATTCATAGCTTTATTATTAAAATTATTTAAAATATATTTAAATTGGAGATAAGTGACTGGTAGGGGGTCATTGGCGGTAAAAAATTCTATGATTGGTTTGAGTCCTTCATCCAGCTTTGTATCTATACTCTCTGAAGAATTTGATCGAGATTGTAATTTGGGTTTCTTGGTTTTTTTTTCATTATTAGTGGTGGTTGATGATAATAAAATATTTGGGGAGTTCGGAGGTTTAGAGGACGACGAGTCAGATTTTAGTCTTTTGTGTGTTTCCTTTGGTGTACAGGACGCACTGTAAGGATCCACAAAGTGATTTTGGGTTGAAGGGAAAAATTCTGTTTCTTCAAAAACTTCGTTCCGATTGCTTACTGTTTGGTCAAGTTGTATATTATCTAGCAATGGGCTTGTGGGAGGGAAGATATTTTCAATTAATTTGGTTTGGTCTTCGGTCGCAACATCTGGCATGTTTAAAACCTTTGTGTTGGATAGGAGATTTTTTTCCGATTTGTCTTCGATATTATATTTACAATTAACTTAATACATTAATATTAATTGATATAGTAAAATAATATCAATATTTATTTTATAATTAAAAAAAATATATGCAACAGCAAGTTTTAGTTTTATGTGTGGGTGGGTGGGTGGATAGCTTCAGTATTTGCCCCTAAGAATAAAATGTTCGTGACGCCACTGCATATCATGTATCACTCATTATATTATACAAACACTGAAAAATATTAAATATAAATAACGTAATACACAGTTCGTGTTTGACTCCCGACCGAGCAACACGTGTGTATTATCGGCTTATCGCAACTCGCATTTTTATCTTCCGATAAAAGTGACCCAATTCTACACTATATCGGTAATATGCTTTCATTTATTAATAAGATTGATAATTTTTGTATCTAATACAAACTAAATACGATTATCAACGGTAATTATTCGCAATGAATAATTCTCAGCCTAACACATCGCGTTTAAATTCGCAAACCCCTACCAAGCTATCTCTTAATGATAAGTTACTAGCTTCTAATAAACAACTAACACAAACCGACATATCAAACTCCACCACTACTACTCAAGCCAACTCTCAACCCACCTCAAATTCTTCAATAAACCACTTCCAAGGTAAAAGCTTTGCAGAAACAACTGCAAACTCCCTTACGCCAAAAATGGACCAGGTCATAGTAATGAACTCATTAGATGGAATTAAACAAATCCAATATGTTATTACGCTCAATAAAATAACTGATGCCACCAACATTATATCTGCGTCACGTATATCAAATAACCGGTTCTGTATATTTCTTAAAAGTCAACAAATAGCTAATGACATAATAAACAAACATTCAGCCATATATATCGACAGTATTGAAATACCGATAAGGAAACTAATTAACCCATCTAAACGCATTATATTATCAAATGTCAATCCTGCCATTCCTAATAATATTATCATTGAAGCACTTGTGAACCTCGACATAAAAATAACATCTCCAATCACCACGCTCAAGGCAGGCTTTCAATCAAAATATTTAAAAATTTCTTTTTTAAAACGTTTTTTTCTTTTTCTGAACAATTTGATAAAATGGACTTGCCTGTTGTTCCACTGAGCGCTTCAATTATCGTCAAAGTCTATGACAAGATCTCATCACCACACACCATTGAAAACGGACTTCCACAAGGGTCTGTACTTAGTGTCACTCTCTTCCTGGTAGCAATAAACGACATATGCAATAATCTACCAAAACCAACCAAATTCATTCTCTTCGCCGATGACTGCAGCATATATTGCAGCGGATCACAAATTATAACTACTACTCTTTTCCTCCAACAAACACTCGATTCTCTCGCCAGATGGTCTTCTGAAACTGGTTTCAGTTTTTCTCCCACCAAAACACAGTGTATCATTTTCAATAAAAAGAAGAAGGGCCCCCTACCAATATTAAACTTCATGAATATACAACTTCCTTTTACAAATTGTGTCAGAATTTTGGGCCTCATCTTTGACCACAAACTCACCTGGAGACCTCACTTGAAAAAATTAAAAACAGAATGCCAGTCAAGAATTAAGACGTTAAAAATACTTGGAAATAATAACTGGGGCGCCGACACAAACAGCCTAATCACAATCTACAAAGCCCTCATTCTATCAGCAATAGACTATGGAGATATAATCTACAATTCGGCAAAAAAAAATGTACTAGAACCCATACACAATCAAGGCATACGTTTAGCCATAGGAGCCTTTAGGACTAGCCCAGTTGATAGTATACTCTACTACGCAGGAGAAGCTCCCCTTCATCTCAGACGCCAAAACCATATCTTAAAATACGTAACTAAAATTAAAATTCTGTCTGATTACATCACCAACCATATTCTTCACAACCCATTGGGTAATCTATTACCCTCTAGAAGACCATTATTTGAAAACTTTAAAACTATTGGTGAAAACCTATCCTTCCAAGCACAAACATTCAATAAAATTCAACTGTCTCACCCTCCTTGGCTCTGGTCGCCAATCATCAATACCAAACTGACTGATTACTGCAAACAAAACACTGACAATTTAATTATTCGAAACCAGTTTTTGGAAATAATACACCAACAATTCCCGGAATACACCCAAATTTACACCGATACCTCCAAAAATACAAATGGTGTGGGTTTCTCCGTCATCACAAACTAGAAAAATTATCTCTTTCAACTAACGTCTTCTACTAGTATATACACAGCCGAAACTTACGCTATTTATGAAGCATTAAAAATTGTCTTATCTTCAAACCCGAAAAATTGCAGCATTATCATCAGTGACTCCCTGAGTGCCCTCTCATCAATATCAAATCCCTATCCAAAAAACGAGCTCGTTCAACATATCCAGAAACTAATATCTGAAATAAATATACCAACAAGCTTTATGTGGGTTCCCTCACACGTCGGGATACCCGGTAACGAAAAAGCTGACACTATAGCCTATGAAGCCACCACATCTTCTTCTTCCACAAAGATAAACACACTAACTTCATTCGAAACTTTCAACATCATACACCATAAATTAATGGAAGAATGGCAAACATTTTGGTCTAACCTACCCCTCTCTAACAAACTGAGAAATGTAAAATTATTTATTAAAAAATTAAAATACCCTCCTAACACCAAACGAAGAGAGGAAGTAAATATTACTCGAGCTAAAATAGGCCACTCACATTTAACACATGCTTATCACATAAGAAAAGAACCAGCCCCAGTATGCGATACTTGCAATGTGACACCAACAATAGAACATATAATCATAAATTGCACCAAATACACGGAAGCCCGCAAGATTCTCAAAAACCCAACCACATTCCACCAAGCACTCAGCGAAAACAATACGGACGCAATCAATCTATTATTTCATAGTATAAACATAAGCCATAAATTGTAAACACACTATACATGTCATTATTTGTAAAATTCATAATGTATACTTATTTATATTAATTTGATACAGGCTAGTGATGGGCAAAAGTGACTAATTACTACCGACTTAGTCGGTAGTACTATATGACTACTTTAGTTACTCGAACATTTTTTATTATTCGACTAATTATTATTATTCGACTTATTTTTATTATTCGACTTATTTTATTATTCGACTAATTATCATTATTCGAATTATTTTTATTATACGACTAATTATTATTATTCGACTAATTATTTTTATTTGATTTATTTTTATTATTTAACTTATTATCATTATTCAATTCGACTTATTTTTATTATTCGACTTACTTTTATTATTCGACTAAATATTATTGTTCGATTTATTTTTATTACTTAACTTATTATCATTATTCAATTTGACTTTTTTTTATTATTCAACTGATTTTTATTGGACTGATTGCAAACTTTAGCATGAATTACTTTAATTCAACAATATAACAAAAAAAATAATAATATAACAAAAAACATAAACATTACTAGGAAAATAAATACAAATTTACAACTGTTTTAAATTTTTGTTTAAAAATATTAACATATCTAAATTTTTTGGATGTGTTCTATTTCTTTTTGCTGACATGATTTCACCTGCTTTTGAAAAAATTCTCTCTGAAGGTACTGAGGTAGCAGGGATCACTAAATACTTCAATGCTAAGTTGAATAATTCGCCCAACAGTATTTTGTGTTTGATCCAAATATCGATTGGCTTTGATTTCCTATTGGAGTGTGGTAGACTGAAATATTGTTTTAAAATGTTATCCGCAGTGCTTACTGATGTAACTTGGGTTCGTTCTGTATTCAGTTTATCATCCAAGAAACTCAATAAATCGACGGCTTCATTATTATAGATGGTTTGAATTTCAGGAGTTCCAGAAATATTAGAATTTTCTTCTGTAATGTTAAAAAACATACATTTTTATAATTAATCAAAATTTTTTATGTAAAAAAAATGTATTAATATTATTAATTCCTTACCATTCAAATTTTCACTGATAAGTAAAGATAGTTCATCTGTAATACTCTTTTCTACGTTTTCAGCATTAATTGTATGCTGAAATGCCAATTTTTTGAAACGAGGGTCAAGTAGAGTCGCTCTTGAAAACTCGGGTTTAGGATTTTGCTCTTCAATGAGTTTAAAACGACTGTTTAAATTTTCCAGCAATTTTTTCTTGAGTAGCTGACCTAAGTATGTTCTCATTTGTTTTGATATTAGAGAAATATGTATACCTAAAAATATTTGTTTAATTATTTATTAATTAATTTAATTTTTTTTGAATTTCTTACTTACCTCTTACTAATGGAATAACCATTGCCAATGTTGGATTGTTCTCTCCTGATAACTCAGTAGTCATTACTTCAAATGGTTTTAATATGGGGATAACATCTTCTATTACTTCCCATTCTTGAGCAATTAACATTACAGGTCCATCCTTTAAGGAAAGCATAGCATAGGTCAATGGTTCTTTTAATTCGACCAGTCTTTCCAACATTAATAGGCTACTGTTCCATCTTGTTGACACGTCTTGTTTAAGTTTTAATTTTAAAGCTCCTAAGTGTGTTAATTTTTCGGTTAATTTCCTATTTGCAACTTCACTTTTTTTAAAATATGTCACAATGGAACGACACTTCTTTAATAAATCATTTAGATTTTGACATTCATTAGGTTCTAAAACATCATTGCCACCATATGGACGTCTAAATACTAAAGCTTGGGTAACAATTAAATTTAATATGTGTGCTGTACAAGGTATGTGTGGTATTCGTAATTTGTTTACGGCAGATTTAATATTAGCCCCTGAATCTGTTACAATTGCTACAATTTTGTGTCTAATTCCCCATTCATTAAATATATTTTCCAACGTTTGACTAAGATATTCCCCTGTATGACTATTTTCTAATTTTAAAGTGCATAATACAAATGTTTTAAGAACGAAAGCACTATCAAACGTGTGGACAGTAATAGTCATAAACGAATCTGTATTTAATGATGTCCAAATATCCGAAGTAATGGAAATATAGCTTGATTTGTTCAAAATATCTTGTAGTTTATTTTTGGTAGTAGAGTATAGTTCAGGTAAGATGCTTCTTGTTAGTGTTCGGCGACTTGGTAAAAGTTCTAAGTACCTTGAATCAAGCAATCGAATAACGTTTTGAAATCCACTATTTTCAACAAACGATAGTGGTTGCAAATCATCAGTTATCATCTCAACAATCGATCTCACAAAGTCTGTCTTTTGTTTTTCTGATGGAATACCAAATCTATAAAAATAATATTAATTGAAATGGGCAAAATATAAAGAATCTTTGACTAATATTTGTGAATTTTTTTAAAAAACAGAGTTCAATAACTATTAAAACATTGAATATTTGATCAAAAAATCAGTGTTATATGACATCACAATGAAATTATGGGGCGACAACGCAAAACGTAAGATGTATTTGTGTTTTATTAAATTTATTTCATCAAATTACTGTGATATAAATGTCACGAAAAAGGTTAAAAAATACATACAAATCTGTTAGATAAATATTTATATGCAAAAGTATTTTAAAATCTTTTTTTTTCTACTGAAATATGTAAATAAATCAAATAAAATTACCTTTTTGAAAAAAGTAATTACTTTGTTTGTTTTTTTAATACAGATACTTGAACTTCATTAATTGAATTGCTTGTCATTATAGTTGTTTCCCTAAAACTACGTTTGGATGTTGATGTTGATGCCTCTCCTAAATAAAATACAAAATTGAAATTGAATTAAAATATCAATTAAAAAATTATACTATCACTTACCTTGTTGAAATCGCAAATCTAAATCTTTGTCCAATTCAAATTTAGACTTATCTGCGTCAAGTTTTGACTGATGTTTACGGCGCAAATGTTCGTGCAGATTTGATGTACCGTGACCATGTTTGTACACAGTATGACATAAATTACACTTAGCTTCGTCAGGTTTATTTATATTTTTAGTGAAATAGCACCACACGTTTGATGAATTTTTTTTACTCAACATTTTATACGAGTTTATGTATAACTTTATGTTTAAAGTTTAAACTCAGTAGCCTATAGTCTATACTCTATAGTCTATACCGCGTATGACTGTCGAATGATAACTAACTACTAAGGTACTTTGGGTATTAAATATTTATCTATATAAAATCAATGCAGAACAATAGACCTTACAATTTCTTAGATTTACCCATTTGTAAAAACCTAGCGGCTAGCACAACAATGGTCTCCTATGTAAACCTTTGTAGTGTGTGCGACGTGCGCCGTGCGTGTCATTATCGGTATTTTTGTTTTGATTAGTTTTAAATAGAATTACGACTACAATTTAAATTTCTTAGAACTACCGATTTATCAGTTATTTTAGTCGAATAATTAGTCGACTAATTTCATTTATTCATATTAGTTGGTTGAAAAAAAATAGTCGACTAATTATTCGACTAATTTCTATGATTTGTATATAGCTGGTCGTGCAAATTATTAGTCGAATAATAGTCGGTAGTACGTGATGAAAACCGACTAATAGTCGGTAGTATCAAATAGTCGTTTCTGCCCATCACTAATACAGGCTAAAGACCTTTGATGCCAAAGCCTCAATAAATATTTAAAAAAAAAAAAAATAACGTAATAATAAGTTTATTGATTTCGACCGTTGAACACTTGAAACGAGATCAAAATGTGCCAGCGGTATATGGAAGCGGAATTTCGACTTCTTCCGACACAGTATGCGGACAAAATTCGTTTCCGTTCCGATGACTCAAATTCGTTTCCGTTCAGTTCCAACGCAGTGTGTGGCACGCTTTAAATAACTCATTAAAATTTCGTTCGTATGTTATTTAATAATCGTTATCGCCAATTGAGTGGCCAAACCATATTATATAAAATATAATATAAATAACTCCAACCTTATAACTATAAGAATACGCTTTATCGAAAATGTTATAGACATTATCATTATCTAACATCTAAATTGCTATGACTACAAACCACATGTCAATATGTCATCGATATTTATAAAATTATCTAATATCAAATAAACTAAATAATATTGAAAACAAATAGTAATAAAAAAATTATATCAAAAAATGATTTAGGGTACCACTTACGAGCCTTCCGTGTAGGTACCACGGATTTTGAACCCAGGGTCTATTCTATATAACTGATAGCTTCCAACACTACTCAGTTTAATTGAATTTTTAACAGCTACAAGAATTAGATAGTTTAAGTATATTAATTTACAATCATCAAAACGTGCGTTTGAATTGTTAATTTTTTTTTAATTTTTCGGTTATACGTTTCTATAAAATTGATAAAATGTTTTTCAATTTGTTGAATATTTATGTTAAAATGTCTTTAAAAAATATTAATTATGTTTATATTAAAATGTAAGCAGTAAGTTGACTATGAAATTTTTTTTGTGCGTGTAAGCATAATGTAATTAGTAAAAATGTTTTTTAAGTAATTTATGTTAAAATATGTGTGATGGTCAATGTGTCGATTTTTACGGCTAATGGCAAAAACATTTCTGCCATCGAAATGAGATCGCCAAAGCTTTGGGTTACCGAATCAGTGTTACGACATATAATTAAATTATTTATGAAGGTAGAATTCAACTAAATACCATTTTATTTAAACTATATTGCACAGGGCTTCGTAATCTTTAGGCCTGTCCATTCCCATCACTCCTCAAAATATCACAAACCATTGGCATTTAGATGAGTTTTCAAAGGGCCAAATTCATCGGCACGGAAGAACGGTACAAACCGATTTTGTATCATCAGCGACTGCGCTTCAAGTGCGTCACTCTCCTCTTGTTTGAGGAGGGCCAGTTTCAAGGACAATCGTTCATCGTGCACTGCCGAATCGTGACCCGATGATGACAATTCGCGATTCCGAGGATCCCCTGTTGCGTACATCTTCCTCAATGCATCCAAGTCCGGGACATACACGCGGACGCGTAGTTTCCCGGCCCGGAAGTCCACCGCGGCAACGCCACCCGAACCAGTATCTCGCTGCAGCTCCAGAGCGTTGATAACCGGACCGTAATCGACGTTGGTCTTGCGGAATGAACGAGACATCAGCTGCATTGTGGTAGGGACGCGTTCGTAAAAGGTGGCGTTGGTGGCTCTGACCAAAAACGGTCTCAGCCACGTGAAACGTTCACCAATCTCCACAACGGGTGGACCGGTTATCCACGGCTTTTCCGTATCACCGTCGTTTACCGCGAAAACTGTGACGGTCCTAACCCGTGGGCTCTTGCACACGGCCGTGTGCCGGCGACCACGCACGCCGTCCGCAAACCGCTCATACTGGCGGCCGTCCAGCGTCCTGAATCCCGACATGCCTCGTCTGATGACAAAACACTCAGATGTTGACGCCGCCTCTTCAGCTGTGACAGTAGTCATATCGGTCAAACCCACGACCAAGTCATCACCGAGCCGCCGCTTCCTTGGCACCGTCACCACTCGGGAGGAGTTCACGCGCTTTTCGAACAGAAACTCGGAACCGTTCCAGCCAAAAGTTGAAGTTACCCGGTCATCACCGCCGCTGTTGTTGTCCGTCCTATACACGTACACTGCATCGGGGGTGGCGTCGATACGCACCGACCGGTCAACCAACCGTAGCCCGACCGGGCCGCCGGCTAAACCACGGGACATTGCGCAGACACCAGCTACGTGAAATGTTCCGTCTGGGTATTCGGTCACGGTCTGGTACGTAGGATGGAGGTACTCATATGGAGGGAAGACTGACGAGGATCGACGGTCGTTCGTCGTGCCTACAATACATGTGCCGTCCGCGAACTCCACGGTCCTGGTGGCGCCGTCTTCCGAGAACCGTTCCATGTAGTCGGCGTGACGTCTGGTCCTCGGCTGAGAGTCGTCATTTTTGAATTCACCGCTTATGGTGGAAGGCGAGAAGATTGACTTTTTCCTTTTCATTCTAGACGGGCTCTTTCCAATCCCGACCATGCTTCGGTTGTTCTTCCGGGCCTGGCTCTTCTTCACCCTGACGCTCCTGGAGGTTTCGATTTGGGGTCGGACACTTTCGATACTGTTGCTGGTGTTGCTTGAAGACTTTAATTTGCTACCTGTACTGCTCTTCGACGACGAAATTGCAAAATTTCGAGTAGACCGCGTCAGCCGCTTAATTTTTCCGCTTGCCCAGTACGTGACTTTTGACCGGTCCGCGTACTCTACGACCACCCGCCCATTGCCGTAAAGCCGGCACACTTCCACTTCAGCAGCGTTGATCTTGGCACCATCAACGTTGCTCCGCCGTCGGTTAGATTGTTGCATCAAGCCGTAACCTACGTCGTTCGCCGAAATCATCTCCACTGTGCACGTGCCCAAGCTGCTTACCCCAGACATTCTGCCGATACACCTAATAATGTTCTTTCGAGACTTATCAAAATAGTACTCAAGACCTAAGTCATTATTGTACACCCTTAGCCAATCTTTGTCGTCTATGGCGTGATCGGCATCCTCGTCGCTGTCGTCTTCTTTTCCGCGTCGATGATCATCATCTTCCGATGTTATGTGTTTGACGATTTCGTAAAATCCGGATTTATACACCAAACTAACTGTACTGGTTTCAAATCTCCATTTTCGTTTGGTGATGGTTAAAAAATCGTCATCTTTGAAACGTATCTCTTCCGCTTCTTCCGCATACGTTAAAGACAAGTCTGAAGCTACAGCTGCAGTGCCCATCACGTAGAAACAGTTTGGCGTCCTTTTTCCGTAATGCAGATCGAAATAATCTTTGACGCAAATGGGTCTTTGAGGCACGTTGAATCTGAATGAAGATTTGCAAATCTGCAGGACTTTTTGGCAGTCATAAAATCCCACCACGACCACGTCTTCCGGTTCGAAATATGCGTGACTCATTCTCTTATAATTTTCAGACTCCTTCTGCAATATCTGCACCATCGTCGCACAGCCGGCCGGTTCAATTAATTCCGGCCGGAACTTGATGTTCGTCCGTTCTAATCCCGGCAAACTTATGGGTTCGCCCCTGTAAACGTCCAAGTTGCTCCGCAACCGGTTCAAAGCCAATGCGCACAGTTGCACGTCCACGTCGTCACCGCGGGTATGGTTCTCGCATTGCCGTTTTACGTGTGCTATGACGCTGTTGTGATCAGCCTCCACGTCCAACGGCGGCAACGGACGTGAACCCCACAGTGATTTTCTCCATCTGACGTTCAACACGCTCACGGCAGAATCAAAATAGTCCGTGTGACGCAAGTTGTGGTTCTTCTCGGCTTGACCTAATTCGTTTCCGTATTGTACACAGACAGGATACAACATACAACCGTCGTCGCTCTCGTCTTTCAGAGCGCTGAAAAATGAGTCGATCCATTGCTCCGACGGTGATTGTATGGGATCGGCAATCACGGCTTTCACCATCGCGTCCAATATTGTTGGCAATCCAATCGCGTCTTCCGGATACCCCTTCAGGTGTTTGGTGTATGATTCGAAGTAGTGCTCCAGCGTCGAATCGTCGTCATTTACGGGTAAGGCGTACACGGGGTTGTCGTGTCGTGTATACTTTTCGTATTCAGCTCTTACATTGTACACGAACAATAGTACGCTGTGCATTTCGCGTATCACGTATCGCCTGGCCGCTATAAGCATTTTGTCGACGTTTGGTGGTTCGTAGTCGGCGTTGTATTTAGACTTGTATTGATAGACTACTACATTTTTGAACACAGACGCCCCGTCGACTGTTTTCAACCCACCGTGAAAATCCCGCCAAAACTTTTGAATGACTTTATCCTCCGAGGACTGTTGGGTCCTGAACGCCCTCGAGACGAATTTTTCTCGGGTCTGTGCAATTTCCCCACAGCTCAACTCAACAATTGCATCAACTTTGATTTTAGTGGCTATGAATTCAGTAATAAATTCCATGTCGATGAAATTGGTCAAGACAATGTTCACTACGGCGGGTTGAAATGTATACGGTTCGCTGTCGAAATTCCACTTTTGACGCATTGATTCCAGATTGATAATTATCGATTGACGCACTAGCAGTACCATCAGCTTAGTTGATACCTTACTGTTATTGTGCAAATACCTTTTAGCTCTATCATGCAGTACCCGATATTGTTCGTCCTGTTCGGCGCAACTATTATCTAACGATTGGACAAGATTATTATGGTCTATAACGACCACATTGCAGGCTTGGTCTTCGGCTCTATGCAGACCTTCCACTGCGTCTTTATAGACGTCTATGTACTTGGTATTATTCAAAGCGCTTTTCATTAAAAATATAAGTTGATAAGGACACAACAATCTTGATTCCAAGTCATCGTTAGTTTTATTACCATCATTTGTTTTGACCGTGGTCTTACGAACGCCACGGCGGCGGACAGTTGATTGGGTTTGATCGACCATCGTGAAAATATCTCAAATAACAATACTGTAACAAAATTAAATTATTGAATACTTTTAATATATTATACAATGTTATACTAACTATAGTTACTATTACACCATATTCAACAAAATTTATTTTTTATAATTCAAGAACAAAGATACTTGAAATTTTCACCAAATGTTTATTTATATTATTTAATTTTATTATTTTCTATACTCACATTTTAAAATTGTTAAAATATCTTGAATCTTTATAAATATGACATAGAAGTTATCGTTTTTTGCCCTATAAATTACGTTAAAAATCTTTTGGGTCAGTAAAAAGCTTGGAAATTGAATACGAGATTCATAAGTTGTTTTTAAAGCTACTAGTATTTACAATTTTTTAAAGTTGCATGAGCAGAGGTGTAGCTAGGAGGGCTATAGCTACCCCCCCCCCCCCCATTGACTGTGTTTTTAGCGAGTATAGCCGTTAAGACTTGATATGAATTATAGTAAATAATATTAAAATATTGTGTAGCTAACACATATTCATTACTAATAAACTTATTAGAACTTCAATCACAGAATAACCAGAAGGTGTCACTTCAGAAAAATACAACGAATCTGTGCTACTATTATATTATTATGATAATATGATTAGTTAATCACGCGACCGTAGTCCGTGGAATAGATTTGTGGTACGGTACCGGTATCGGTATCGGCTTCGATTATACGAGCCTAACCTAACCTAGCCTTGTACCTCATACTTAACATTGAGTCGGCGCATCCCAAACGGCTCCCGTCCATTGTTTGCATATTCCCAAAAGGCTCCCCTCAAAAAAAGTTATGCGAAAAGGTAAATTTCCAAACTGCTGACGTTAATACCGGTATACCAATTTGAAGTCAATATACGGGTGATCGGTATATCGATAATAATGATTCATTATTAATGACATTTGGGCAAGGGCGCCCGCAGGATAAAATCCCACCCGGGGCAAGATCAAAATTATTATTTTAAATCTTAATATATTTCTAGTGTTTTTATTCTAAAATAGCATAACCTACATTAAACAGAAAAAAACAACATTATGTCATCACATAAGGCCTTTTATTTGTAGGTTTACAATACAATATTAATATTATTTGAATATATGTTAATGTAGATGTCACAAATTAATTATATTTATATTAATCTTCTAATAAAAATTGTATGCGTCTTGGTTGCATACAAAATGATTGTATAACATCTTCAATAATTTTTTGTTTTTGCTTTTTAACATTGTCTTTATGTATATACAATAAAGCTAAGCCATTTAATCTGTCTTCACAAATTGAATTACGTATCCATGTCTTTAACCTTTTTAATAAACTGTAAAAAAATATATATTTTAATGATGAATGAAATACCTGAATAGACTTTTTTATTTACAATTATTTACAGTTAAAATATACCTGAATGACCTTTCAACACTACAAGTTGTTGCTGGAAGAGAAATTGCTATCATCGCACACATTTTTATAGCAGGGAGTAATTCGGTTTCTTTTAAAACATCTGTAAATCCATCATATCTGGTACTTCTTTTGAACTCCACAAATTCTCCATAAAATTTCTTAATCCGATTAAGATGTACAGTAATTTCTTCTATTGGCATTTTTTTTAAATTTTTTGGATGTAGAGAAAATATAGAAAAAGCATCTTCATTCTTTTCATCAAACCGACATTTTAAAGATGATATTATAGAGTCCAAATATGGAATAAAAATTGAAATTCTGTAGTAATCAATAGGATTTTTTGTAGGATGATTTGATCTTAAAGTCTGTCTAAAAGAAATTCTGGATACTACAAAGTCAATACCTACATCATCAGCATAATTTTTTATATCTTTCATTAAAATCTTAAAAACCTGTTCACTGTTAGTTCTGTCAGCTGAAATAATTTCTATTAATTTTTGTATGTGTATTTGTACACCAAATAAATCAACATCTACACCTTGTAATATATTAGTGACTGGTTCTATAATAGCTGAATATTTAGCATTAACCCTTAAGCATAGGCGTGCGCAGACTTAAAATTCGGGGCGTGCCCTAGAAAAATTTATGTTATAAATTATACACATAGAGACAGAGCATAGTATAATTATTATCAAAAAAAAAAAAAAATAGAGTAAGCACAAGTCACATTTATATGTTATAATGTATTTATTAATTATAATTTATAAGTATTTATTTTAAATTTTTAAAGTATCATTCGTCTATTTTCTGATGTATTAAATTCATCAATGACAGAATCCATATCTACACCACTTGTTAACTCTTGTTCAGTGAATAGTAAAAAATCTAATCGTTCTTGTTTCATTGTATTCCTAAGTTTAGTTTTGATAATTGTCATTTTTGAAAAAACTCTTTCACATGTACAGCTTGTAACTGGGATAACGATAAATAATTGCAAGGTCTTATAAAAACAACTGTATGTAAATATACTATTGTTAGTTTTCAGCCAATCAAGCCACAAATAAATAGATTCACTTGAGATACCATTAGGTTTATCAGGTTTAGGCAAATGTTTTAAAAGGTTTATTTCAGTTTTTAGATCTGTACTTGAAGTATTTGAAAACTTAGCTAAAACATCAATCATTTCCGGTTTTATTTCCATACGCAGTAGACTAGCAATAGCTTCAATTAAACTTAAAGTTTCTTGATTAAATCTTGAATCCATTGCCCACAATAAATCATCAAGTAGTTCATAATAAACAGATATCTTCATTTCATCTAATTTATTTTCAAAAAAAAATTGAGATTTTGATTGTTTATCTATTTTAGTCGATACTTTTCTGCGAATAACATCTGGAACAATTATTTCATGTTTTTTACATAAAGCAACTGCTTGATCAAAAATATTTTCAAACTCTTTATTTTCATTTCTCATATTTTTAAGATTTAATGTTAAAGACCGTACATTATCAATTGCCAACAAAAGATTTAGTTTTGGTGATTGAAGAACTGAACTAACTTTTAAAATAAGATTTAATATTGGATGCATCATAAACAGGCCAAAAATGAACTCAAATCTTTTGATCTGGTATAAAAGGCCTTTGCTTTTTGCACTCATCTCGGGGTTTGTACAATTGTCATTAATTTCTTCAATTGCAAGAAGTAGACTGTCATAATTGTTTATTATAGCCTTCACTGCTTCGGCTCTACATGCCCAACGTGTTGTAGAACATGATTTAATTGTCATCAGCTTAACATTAGTTTCTTGACCAATTTTCATCAGAGTAGCATGTCGCATAGGGCTGCCTTCAATAAAACTAATATAACACCACTAGTAATATTCCAACATCGTTTACAACATAATCAAATAATTTTACAATTATTTGGAATATGCTTTTTCACCCAGCTACCTAATCACTAATTACACATTGAGTCCTCACTTTCATGGAAAAACTTAATTAATAAATTAAAATTCCATATTGCACACACCATAAATGCAGACCAAGTGCAATACAACACCACCACCCCCTTAACACCTCTACCCTATTCAATTTTTAAAACACCCACCTAATCGAACAAATAATAAATAATTAGCATACAAGATGTATCCATTCAATCTAATAATTTTCTAATTGGCTTAACAATTACTCCCCAAAAACCATCTCCAAACTACCGCACCATTACCTGTACTCTTATACAACCTAGTTCATTGCTAATATAGTCTCAATTTCATCAATAATAAATTAACCTAACCAATTACAAATTAATTATTCTGCCCTCATAATAGATTCCCATTAATTTTTATTTTAACCTAAATAATCACAATCAACATTACACAATTAACACAAAAATGTAAGCAAATTCCCTAATCCAAAACAGTGCCAATTTGTCATATAAATATAATTCACAACAATAATACAAATTGACAATACCATACTCTTTAATATATTCACCACGTCCAATAGTAGTACTAACTATTTAATATACTAATCCTACCCCACACACATCAATCCAATACACAACAAACATATTTAAACATAAAAAAATACATTTAAATACAAAGTTTATAACTAATATCTTAATATGATCATATTACATCTTACCCTTAACATAAACCAAAAACACCACTATACCCCACATATACCAACTTCAAACCCACCTCACTAACACCCCCAACAAAAAAACCAACCCAACCCAAAAACCCATTCTTACCATAACACCAAAACCATACCCCACCAAATCTCATAATAAAATATAAAATTATAAACCTTAGAATTTTAGTATTAATGATACATGACAACTACTAATATTACTCGTAGGGTACATAATGTTAGAGAACTTGTTTAATAATATAACTAAAAGTTCTTATTTTATATTTCAAAATACCCAATTCCACCCCACATATTAACTTTTTTATTCATTTATTATCTTTTTATAAAAAGGGTACTATGAAAAACATAAACTACAAAAATTTTCTTCATTACCCTATTTAATTTTAAGAATCATCGGTTAAGTTACAATATAGTATATAACATATATCATAATCTACACTAATATAAACACAACAAACCATACCCATTAACATATTATAGTCATACAAAAAGTATACTTCTTTTACTGTAATTTTCAAAACACAACAATTCCATATTTATATTATTCCTTAGCTTGTTCCTCAAACACCACAACCCCCACCCATAAACCCACACACCCCCCCCCACCACCCAATATACAACTAAATACCCCCCACCCCCCCCAACCCCAAACCCCCCCCCCCCCACAACCCCCAAACCAAAACTCCACCACAATAATACACAACCCCACACCAAACCCCACACCCACCCCCCCCACACCCCCCAAAACATAACCCCCCCCCAAAAATACCCCCCCCCATACCACATACCCCCCCAACCCCCAAACCATAACAACCAACCCCCACACCCACCAATATATATACCACCCCACCAACCCTCCCCACCCCCACCACCCCCAACCCCCCCAAATACACACCCACACCCCCAACCACACCCAAACACCCACCCCCCCACCAACCCCACCCCCCAAAAAATACCCCCACACCACACCCACACCCCCCCCCCCACAAAAATACCCAATACACCACCTCCACCCCAACACACCAACCCCCCCCCAACCCCCCCACCCACCCCCCAAATACCCCAAAAAAACCCCCCCCCTCCAAATACTACCCCCCCCAAAACCCCCTACCCCCCACCACTACCCCCCACCAACCAACCCAAACCCCCAACCCCCCCAAACACAACACCCCACCCCCACCCAAACAACACAAACACACAACAATCCCCCCAAAACACCCCAACACCACCCCCCCCCAACCACCCCCAACCAACACCAACAAAACCCCCACAACCATACCCCACTCAATACCAAAACCACCCCCACCCACAAACACCCCAACAATAACCACACAAACCCCCAACCACCCCACCCCCATCACAAAACAACCCCCAACCAACCCCACCCCCCAAATATAACCACACCAACCCACCCCCCCAAACATCCCCACCACCATACCACACCCCCCCACCCAACAAACCACCACCCCAAAACCCCAAAAAAAAAAACCCCAAACCACCCCCTTACCACACCAACCACAACACAACCCCCCACAATATAACCCCACATACCAACCCCCCAAAAAAAAAATCCAAACCCCAACCCCCACCCACCACAAACACACCAACCCACCACCACAAACACCACCCCCCCCCCCCACCAACCCACAAAATCAACAAACACACCCTACAACCAACCCACTTAAAACAACCCACAACCCCCCCATACCCCCCCCCCACCACCCACCCCAACCCCAATAAAAAACCCCACCAAACCAACCCTCCCACAAACACACCAACCACCCAAACCACCAACCACCCCACTCCAACACACCATTACCCCACACCCACCACCAACAAACACACACATCATCCCCCCTATCCCCACCATACACTATAAACCAAAACAACTCTCCCACAACCCCCACACAACCAAACACCTCACCACAACCCCCCACACCCCCCCCACACCCCCACACACCACACCCACACCCAAAAACAACCACCAAACCAAACAACCCCAAAAATCACAAATCCAACCAAACAACACAACCACCCCACACCCCACACACACCCAACACACCACCCACCCACACCCCCAACACAAACCACACCACCCCCCCACCCACACCAACACCCCCCCAACACACACACCCCCATACCCCCAACTCCCCAACCCCCACCCCACCACACCAAAAATACCACCCACCCCACACACACAACAACAACACACAACCCCACCCCCCCCCCAATCACCCACCCACAACCACAACAACAAACACAAACACATACACACCACCCCAACCTATACCCAACCCCACAATCCAAATCCAAAAATACACTACCAAAAACACAAAAACCACCACACAAACCCACAACCAACCCCACACCACCCCAACACCCCTAAACCAAACAAACATACCCCACCCAAACACCCAAACAACCCACACCCCAACCACCCACAAAACCCAAACACACCCCACAACCCACACCAAACAACCACCAAAACAAACCAACACCAACACAACACACACACCCACACAAAAAAACACACCCACACCCCCCCCAACAACCAAAACCACCACAATCCACCAAAACAACCACAAAAACAACCCAACCACACCACCACAATACACAACCCCACCCATACCCCCCCCCACAACCAAACCCCAACAACAACACAACACACCCACCCAACACACCCCCCCCACACACCCCAACCCACACCCCAAACCAACCACACCCCAACACACAACCCCCCAAACCACCAACCCCCCCAACCAAAACCACACCACCCACCACCCACACCCCCCAAACCCACCCCCAAACAACACACAACCCCACCAAACAAAACAACCCCACAACACCCAAACCAACCCACACCCACCCCAACCAAAAACCCACCAAAAAACAACACCAAACCACCCCAAAAACCCCCCCCACAAAAAACACCCCCCCCAAACCAAACCTCCCCCCCCACCCCCACAACCCTAACAACCAACACCCCCCCCACCACCCACACCCCACATCCAACCAACCCCAACCCAAAAACAACAAAACCCACACCAACACCCAACCCCCCCACCCAACACCACCCAAAAACCAACACACCCCTAACCAAACAAAACCACACACAAACCCCCACCCCAAAACACACAAACAAACCCACCCACAAACCCCCCCCACACCCCCCCCCCACCACACCAAAAACCACCACCCACAAACATACCAACCCCCCACCCCAAACCAACCCCACACCCACCACAACAAACCCAACCCCACAAACCCAACCACCACCCCCACAACACACACACCCCCCCCCACCCCAACACCCCCCAAAACACACCCATCCAAACACCACACAAACACATAACACCAACCCCACACCCCAAAAACACACCCAAACAAAACCCACCACCCCAAACCACACACAACCAACAACCCAACATACACAACCCCCCCCCCACACCACACAACCACCAACCCCCCCCACCAACAACAACCCCCCACACCAAACAAAACCACCAACACACACACCCCCTACACAACCAACACAACAAACCCAAACACACACCCAACACCCCAAATAACCCACCCAAACCCCCACACAAACAACACCCCCCCCCCAACACACAACCACAAAACACCCCACCAACAAACCACACACCACCAACACACACCACACAAACCCAAACAAAAAACACCCCACCCCCCCCAACCAAAACCACACCACAACCACCCATACCCACTACAACACAACAAAACCCCCCACCCCAAACCACCCCCACCCCCCCACACAACCCCCCCAAAAAAACACACAACCCACAAAACACCACCCACACAAACCCAACACCCCACAAACACCCCCACCCCACACCCCACACAAACACCACCCCCACAACAACCCAACCCCCAACACCAAACCCCACCAACAAACAACCAAACACAAACCACCCAAAAACAACCCCCCAACACCACCAAACCCACCACCCCAACAAACCACCACCCCACCACCACACCCCAAACAACACCACCCACCCCACACCACCCCACCCACCCCCAACCCACCAACCCCACAAACACAAACCCACCCACCCACACCCCACAACAAACACAACCCCACCCCCAATAAACCCCACAAACAACCCACACACAACCACACACCAAAAACACAACCCCCCCCCCAAAACCCCCCCCACACACCACAACACCCAACAACACCCAACCACCAACACAACCACCCACCACCAACCCACACAACACACCCAAAACAACACAACACCCACACAACCCCACACACAACCCCCCAAACACAACAAAACAAAACCCCACCCAACACAAACACAACAAACCCCCAAAACCCCCCACCAACCCACCCCCCACACCCACCACAACCCCACCCCCAACCCACAACCAACACCCCCCCAACCAAAACAACCAAACCAACAACCCAAAAAAACACAAAACAACCACACACCCACAACCCACCACCAACCCAAAACAACAAAACCCCCCCCCACCACCACACCCCCCCCCAACACCCCCCCCCACCAACCCAACAAACCCCCCCCCCCCCACACCAACCCCCCCCCCACCAAAACCCCACCCCCACCCACACACCACCCACCACCCAAAACCCACCCAAACACCCCCACCCACCCAACAACACCCCCACCCCCCCCCCCCCCAACCCCACACCCCCACCCAACCCCACCCCCCCCCACAACCACCACCAACCCCCAACCCCCACCCCCAACACAAACCACCCCCCCCCCACCCCCCCCACCCACAACACCCCCCACCCCCCAACCCACCAACCCCCAACAACCCCCCACACCCACCCCACCACCACCACCCCAAACAAAACCCACCCAAACACCCACCCCAAACCACCCCACCCCCCCACCCCACCACCCAACCAACCCCCCCCAAACCCACCCCCCCCCCACCCCACAACCAACCACCAACCACACCCCCCCCAACCACAACCCCACCCAACACCCCCCCCCCAAACCCCAAACCCCCCCCAACACACCCACAACACCACACCCCAACCAAACCCCACACCCCCAAAACCCCACCCACCCACCAAACACAAACCACCAACACACCAAACAACAACACCACCCAAAACAAAACCACCAACCACCCCCCCCCCCACCCACCCCAACCAACAACACCCACCACCCCCCCACCCAAACCCCAACACACACCCACCCCACAAAACCCCCACACAACCACTAACAAAAACACCACCCCCCCCCACCCCCCCACCCCCCACCCCACAAACCACCACCACAACAAACCCCCACACCCCACCCCACAACCCCACCCCCCCCCCAACACACACCAAAACCCCAACCAAACCACCCCCCACCCCAACCCCCACACCCACCCCACCCACCCCCCCAACCAAACCACCAACCAAAAACACCAAACACACAACCCCCACACCACAAACCAAAAAAAACACCCCCCAACACCACAAACACAACCCACACCCCAACCCCAAACCCCCCCCACCCACCCACCCCCACAACACCCAAAACCCCACACCCACCAACCAACCACCACCACAACAAAACCCCCACCCAACACCCACCCACACCCCCACATACACCACACACACCCACACAAACCCCCCACAAACCCCAACAAACCACCCCACCCACAACCCCCACCAAAAAACACCAACACCAACCACAAAAACACACCCCCAACACACCACAACCCCCACCAAAAACCCAACAACACAACCAACACCAAAAAACCCCAAACCACCCCCACAAACACACAACACCCACCCAAACACACCACACACCACCACCCCCACACCCCACACCAACCCCAAAACACACCAACACACACCACAACCCCCAAACCCACCCCAACCCCACAAACCCACCCCCCCCCCACAACCCCAACACCCACACCCACCCTACACCCCCCCACCCCACCCCCCCACACCCACACACCCCCCCACACCACCACACACCACCCCCACCCCCCCACACCCCACCCACACCCCCCCCCCCAACAACACCAAACCCCACCCCCCCACCCCCCCCCCACCCACACCACCAAAACCCCAAACACCAACACCCAACCCCCCAAACCCAACCCCCACACACACCCCCACCACACCAACACCCACCCCCCCAACCACACAACCACACACCACCACCACAAACACCACACACACCCACACCCAAAAAACCCACCCCCAAACCAACAACCCCCACCCAACAAACCAACCCCACCCAAAACCAACACAACACCCACCACCACCACCCCCCCAACACCCACCACCCCCCACCCCCCCCCCCCCCCCCCACACCCCCCCACACCCCCCCCCACACAACCCCACCCCCCCACCCACCCCACCCACCCCACCACACCAACACCCCACCAAACCACCACCACACCCAAACCCAACAACAACCCCCCAACAACCCACACAAACACCCCTAAAACCACCCCCCCACCACAAAACCAACACAAACCACAACAACCCCCCCCACACCCCACACCCCAAACAACCCCCAACACACACACCAACCACCAAACAAACCACCACACACACAAACAACACCACACACAACCAACACCCACCCAACCCCCCCCACCCCCCCCAAACACCACACCCCCCCACCACCACCAAAACAAAAACACCCACACACAAAAACACCCCCCCCACCAACCCAAAAACCCCCCCCAACACCCACACAACCCCCACAACCCACCCCAACCCCCCACAACAAACCCACACCACACCAACCACAACCACCCCACCACCCCAACATAACCAAAACCACCCCCAACACCCCCAACACCAAACCCCACAACCACCCCCCCCCACCCAAACCACCCAAAACACACAACCACAACCACCACCCACCCCACCCCCAAAACAAAACAACCACACCCCACCACAACCCACACCCACCAAACACCACCCCCCCCACAACCCACCCCCCCACCCCCCCCCCCCCCCCACCAACCCCAAAAACCACCACACAAACCACCCCAACACCCACACCAACCCCCCCCCCCCCAACAACACCACCACCAAAACACACACACCCCCACAACCCCCCACCCACCAAAACCCAAACACACCCCCCCCACCCCCCACCACAACCACCAATACCCCCCCCACCACCCCCCCCAACCACCACCAACCAAAACCCCAAAACCCCCACCACACCCCCAACCACCAACCCACCCCCCCAACCCACCAACCCCCACACCAACACCCACCCACAACCACCCCCACCCAACAACCACCACCCAAACAACCCAACACCCCCCCCACAAAACCACACCCCCCCCCCCCCCCACCCCACCCACACAAAAACCAACACAAACCCCAAAACCCCCCACCCAACACACCCAACCAACCAACCCACCACCACCCAAACCCCCCCACACACCAACCCACCAAACCAACCACACCCAAAACAACAAACACACCCCAACACCCCAACCCAAAACACCCACCACCAAACACAACAACCCCCCACCCCCCCCACCAACCCCAAACCCACCCCCAACCCCCACCCCCCACCACAAACCAACACACCCCACCACACCCACACAACCAACCAACCCAAACCCCCAAAAACACCACCCCCCACAAAACACAAACAACACCACCACCACAACCACACCACAACCCCCCAAAACACCACCCACCAAACCAAACCAACACCCCCCCCACCAACACCACAACCAAAACCCCACCACCACATAACACCCACCAACCCACAACCCCCCCCCAAAACCACCCAAACACACCCCCAACCACAAACCCACAACAAACACACCCACCCAACACCAACACACAACACACAACCCCACCCACCACACACCACCCACCCCCCCAAACAACAACACCACACCACAAACCCAACCCAACCACCACCACACCCACCAAACCCAAACACACCACCACACCACCCCACCCCCAACCCCCACCCAAAACACCAACCCCACCCCCCCCACCCAAAAAACCACCCACCCACACACAAACCACACCCCACCCACCCCAAACCACACCCACCCCCACCCCCCCCCCCCCCCACCACACCAACCCCACAACCCCACACCCCAACCCCACCCCACCCAAATAACACAAACCACACCCAACCCACCAACAACCAACAACAACACCAACCCCCCAAACACAAACCCCCACCCCCCCCCAACACACCCCACCCCCAAAACACAAACACAAACCCCAAAAAACAAAAACACCCACCCACACCCACCCAACCACCAACAACCCCCAAACCCACACACCCCAACACACAACCACCCCCCCACCAACACAACCCCCCCCACCACACAACCCAAACCAACCCCACCAAAAAAACACAACAACACCACCCACCACACAACAACCCCACCCCACCCACCCAACCAACAAAACACCCCCACCCACCCCCCCCCACCCAACAAACCCCACCCACACAACCACCCACCAAACAACAACACCCAACCCACACCACCCCCCCCAACCACAACCCCCCACCCCACCCCACCCCCCCCCACCACCCAAAACCACCCCCAAACACCCACCCCACAATACCCACCAACACCACCAAAACCCCAAAATAACACAACCCAACACCAACAAAAACAACAAACACCCAAAACACCCCCACACAACCCCACCCCCAACCCCACCCCCCACAACCCACCCCACACCAAAACACCCACCACCACACCACCCCCACCAACCAACCACACCCCCCCCCCAACAAACCCCACCCCCCACCCCCCAAACCCCCACACCACCCCAACACACCCCACCCCACCCAACCACCCCCCCACCCAAACCCACCCCACCAACAACAACCACCCACCAACCCCCACCCCAACCCACAAAACAACACCCCAACAACCACCCCCACACCCCACCAACAACACAAACCAACCCCCCCAACAACCACACCACCCAACAACACAACCCACACACAACCCAACCCAACTCCCCACCAACCAAAACCAACACACAACCCCCCACCACAAAACCCCCCCCAAACAACCCCCCACAAAAACCCACCACACAACCACACCCACACCAACCCACACACCCCACACCACACCCCACACCCCCCACCCACCCCCACCCCAACCCCCCCCCCCCCCACACCACAAACCCCACCCCCAACACACAACCCAAACCCCAACCACAACACACCCACCCCCACCAACCCCCCCCCCCCACACCCCAACACCCCACACCCCCCACACAACTAAACCCCAAAACCCATCCCCTACACCCCCCCACCAAAAACCACAACCATACCACAAACCCCACCACAACCATAACCTTACACATCAACCATTTAACACACCAACCCAAAACCCACCCCCCACAACCACAAAAACCCAACACCAACTCTCCCCCCACAATATACTAACACACACCAACCCACCACAACCACCCCACCAAACAAAAACAAAACCCCCAAACCCAACAACCCCACACAACCAAACCCCCCAACACACAATAAACCCAACAAACCACCTCAACTAACATACACACAAAAACACACCCCAAAAAACACCAACCCCACCAAACCACTACCCAAACCCCCACCCCAAAACCCTCCAAAACACAAACCCCCATCCCCCCCACCCAACATACCCCACCCCACCCAAACCACCCCATCACCCACCACCCCACCCACCCCAAAACACCACACCCCCACCATACACCCACCACCCAACACCCCTCCCCACCATACACCAAAAACAAAAAAACCAACTCCAAACCCAATCCACAAAACCCCAAAACAATAATCCCACAAACCCTACAATCCCCCCCCCCCCCCCCCCCAATACACCCACCAACCACCCCCCCCCCCACCCAAACCCCCAACAACAAACCCACTAAAACCCCCCCAACTACAAACACATCACATCCCCCAACCCCCCCCCCCCCCAACCCCAAACCTACATAAATATACCAACACAATTACCACAAAATTCCAACACCACCCACACAACTTCCAAACCCCACACCCAACAACCAACACCCCCCACACTACCCAAAAACCACATTCACTTCCCCCACACTTACCCAACCAACAACCACCCACTCCACCCCCACCACCCATCCTCCACCAAACCACACAACCCAATTCAACCCCCCACCCCATCCCACAACACCCCACCCACCCCAACACACCAACAACCCCCAACCCCATATAAACCCCAAACCCCCCACACCCACACCCCCAACCCCCCCCACCCCCCACCAACACCTCACACATCACCCCAATCCCCAATAACACCCACCACCCCACAACCCCCCCCCACACCAAAAACCCACCCCCCCACCCCCCCCCCCCCCCCCCCCCCACCACCCACCCCCCAACCACCCCACACACCCACACACCCCCCCCCCCACCCCCCCACCCCCCCCCACCAACCCCACCCAACACACATCCCCCCCAAACCCCCCCCCACAAACACATCCCCCCCCCCCCACCACCCCCCCCCCCACCCCCCCAACCCACACCAACTCACCACCACCACAACACCCCACCATCTACACCCCCCCCCACACAACCCCCCATTCCCCAACACATACAACCCCAAAATACAAACCCACCCCCACCACCAAAAAACTAAATAATCCCGATAACACCAACTTTACCCCATAAAAATACAAATACACAACCAAAAAACACCACCCTCATCATCTACCCATTATCCCTACAACCCCTATCCCTCTTTACCTCCAAAACCACCCACCCACCAACAAAACAAACCACCCAACCACACATCATCACATTCCTAAACATACCAACCCACCCCCACATCAAACTACATACAACCCAATTCCAACCCACCCAATAACACTTATACAACCCCCCACCCACCTAGACTTAACTAACCATATCAAATCAACTTCTCAAAACCACCTTACCCTCAAATCTACCTAAACAACCCCCCAATAAAAAAAAAAAATCACAATACAATCCCCCACCCCCACAAACACCACAACACATTCCCCAAATTCCTAACCAACAATATACAAAAAAACTAATACACTAATTAAAACCACAAAAACTATCCTCTTAAAAAAACACCACCACACAAAACCAACATCATAAAAAATTCAAACCCAAACACACCAATCTCCATAATCCCCCCAAACCACCCACAAAAATCCAACTTCCCACAACCCATCCCACCCCACCCAAATTAACAATTCAACCATAACCTTATAAACCCAATACTACCAACCATATATTACCACACTTCTTACTATTAAACCAACCTAACACACCTACCCTTTCCCCCTAAAATTCCCAAAATAACCCCACACTAAATAATCACCAAACCCGCCTACAAATTTATCCATTCAACACTTTCCTAAAACCACATAACAACACACCCACACACTTACACAACATAACCACAAATTTAACATCCACCACAATCAAACCAACCCCCAAACATCCAACACACAAAAACATAATACATAACATATCTATCTAACCCAAAAACCCAACCAAACCCACAACATCACCTAATAACCAATTATATCCATCCAACAAAAAACACCATCACATAAAAACCAAAACCCCTACCCCACCACAAACAACCCCCCCAAACAATTCCACCACCTTAAATATAAATCCACCTATATCAATATCAACACAAAAAACAAACCCCAAACCAACCAAAAACCCAAAACATACACATCACCCCCACACCACCAACCCATTCTTTAATAACCCCACAAACCACCTTAACATCCACAACCACCTAAAACACAATCAATATACCACCCAACTAACACCACCCATTTTCGATATAACCATACTAACATCTCTAACCTTCACAAACCAACAACAATAACCCACCAAAAAAAAACCAGACTTCAAAAACCCCCCCCTTCAACAAAAAATCAAACCACCACACCACACCCAACCAACCCCCCTAATACATAATAATAAACACAAACAAAAATTCCCTACAAATACACACACAACCCCATATAACTCTTCCACTATACTAAATCAACCCCACAAACCCAACCAATAAATAAATCAACAAAATCTCCCACACCCCATCTTCAAATCCACAACACTCACCATTCTCACACACCCACACACCCACCCACAAATCACTCCCACCAAAACTCCAAATACACAACCTCAACCCAATAACATCAAACCCACCAACCTATACTAAAAACACCCCCACCAAACATCACACCCCCAAATAATTACAATACTCCAATCACCAACCACCCCTCTCCCCTCCTTTTATCCTACACACACCCTTACCTCCTAAAATCATCCACACTCCCCCCAACTACCCATCCCCTCAAACCAACTCACTACAAATCCCTTATTCTTTTCACCCTTCTCAACCCACCAACCACCTCCAATATTACCAAATACCCATAAAACCCACACAAACACCCAAACCACATCTCTACCATTCATAATCCCCCTCACCCTACCACCACCCTTAACTATCTTCCCCTTACCCCATAATCACCCACCAATTACTACAACTCCATTCATCATACCAAACTCCCCACCCACACAAATTCCCACATCTCATCCATCACATAATACCAATCAACAAAACATACATTTACACCCCAAACCCAAACCCCAATACTAAAACCCTCACCCACCCAATCACCCAATACCACCCCATAACACCATCCCTTATACTCCCCCCCCATACCCACCCCCCTCATTTTTCTTCAAACCCACTTACTCCCAACATTCACACACACCCCTAATAAACCATACCCAAAAAAACCCCCAAACAATTACCCCAAACCCCACAAACACAAAAACCAAAAAAACCCTACACCCCCAAACAACACCAAATACCCACACCTTCTATATCCCAACTCTCCCCCCCCCCCCACCCCCAATACCACCATCCTTCCATCTCACAATACTCCCAAAACAAACATACACCCACCCCCACAACACATCAAACCACAAAAAACACTTACCTCACAAATATCTTTCCAACTCCCCCAAACACACAACACTAAAACCAAACTCTCACCTAACTATCTCTAAACCCAAAACACACCCAACTACAAAAAAATTTACTCTATTCCTACCTAATCATAACCACAATATCCCTATACCAACAAAAACAACCACCACATAAAAAAATCTACCAACTACTACAAAATAAACAAATCTCACAACCAAAATAAAAATAAAAACTACCCAATCACACACCCACCCACAAACCCCCCCAACAACCCACAAACAAAACCATCAACAAAAACAAAACATCCACAACTCCCCCAAACCAACACACCAAACCCAATCACCCCCCCCACCCCACCAACACATCCATACACACAACAACCACCAACACCAAAAATAATACCTAAAGCCTAAACCCAACACCCCAAATTAACACAAACCCAACCACCCAAACACACATACAAATTAAACCAACAACAACACAACACCAACTTAACCACAACACCAACCACCCACACACCACCACAACCCCCACCCCCCCCCACCAACAAATCAACCCTCCCCCACACCCCACCCAACAATACCCCCATCACCAACCCAAAACAACCCAAACATACACTATAACCCTATATACAACACCATTTACATAATCCTAAACCACACCCCCACCACTATAACCAATTTTCCAAAACCTTCCTAAAGCCCCACTCCAACCACCATCACACAAACCAACCCCACCCCTTACCCCACACACCCCACCCCTCACCCAACTACACACCGACCCCACAAAACACACACCAACACACCACACCCAACCTACACCACACCCCAACACAAACACCCCACCACCAATCATCACCAAAATAGAACATATAAACCCCCCACCCAACAAATATCTCCTACCCAACACACAAACCATCCAATCTTCAAACTACCATCTCCCCCCCCTCCAATCAACTTTAACACCCAACAAACATTACCACACCACCAACACCACAAAATCAAACCAAAACCCACCCACCCCCCCACCCAACCAACCAACTTACACAATACCCCCTCACCCACAACCATACCACCACACCACCCTACATACCAAACACCACTTTAAAACCAACAAAATCCCCTAATACCACAACACATCTCACATTATCCACCCATACCAACCAAACAATACCCCACCTCAACCTCCCACTCATCTCCCACCTACCTACCCCCCCCCCCAACCACCCCAACATACAACCACCCCCCCAACCCCCCAATCCCTAAAAACCCACAACCACCCCCACCACCCACCTATCAAATACCCCCCAACCCATCTCCCAAACCCCCCCCCCACAACCCACCAAAAATAACCATCATAAAACAAATACAAACACAACAAAAACCCAAAAAACATACAAACTCAACCCCAACAACCCCAACAAACAACATAAACTACCACACACCAAATTCCCCAACAACCATCAAAACCTCCCAACCCCTCTTAAATAACCCTACAAATACAACACCACCCCCCCTACAACTAACACAAACAACCACCCTACTAATCACAACAAACCCCCACCCCAAACCAAACCCTACACCACAATACCATATACCCACCCCCACCACACAACTTCAAACCATATCCCACTACACATAACCATCCCACTCCCCCACAACATCCCAACCAACTATCCCCCACCTAACCCTCTAACCACACAAAATCCCCCCTCAAAATACACCCTACCCCCAACCCACCCCCAACACAACCCACCTCCACTCCACCTACAACACCCATACACCCCCACACCAACACCCCCCCTTAACCCACAACCCAAACTCCATAACCCCCATAAATCCACCCCAAACAACCCCCCAATAAAAAAATAACAAAAAATACCCCAACCCAAAAATAACACTATATCCAAACATAACTCCTACCAAACATATACACTAACCCAACCCACACCCCCCCCCCCAACCCCCAACCACCCAACCACCCACACACCCACCCATTAAAATAAAACCACCTCAATCCATACCCCCAACAAAATCACCATAATTACACCCCAATTATACTCACCATACCCTTACAATCTTTTTTATAACCACAACTTACACACCACCCCCCACAAACATAACCCCACCAACCACAAAACACCACCCAAACAAACAATCCCCACAAACAAAAACCACCACCATAACACTAAACCTACTAAAACCCCCCTCAAACACACACCCCACACACACCCACACCCCAAAACATCAATCCCAACCAACCATTCCAGCTCCTTATTACCCCCACAAACCCCCACCAACCAACCTATACCTCCCCAAAATAACAAAATACCACCCAATCAACCCACAACCCCCCCACACACTACACACACCCAACCCCATACCCCCCACACCACCACACCCCCCACCCCCACACCACCCACAACCACCACCACCACTAACTACCCCAAACCAATAAATCACACATCATCAATACACACAACACACTAAACAACACAACCCCAATCTTCCTTCTAACAACCCTAAAACACCCCACCAACACCACCAACTACCTCCATCCCAACACACCCACCAAAAAAAACCAAACCACTCCAAAACACCCAAAAAACCCCACTCCCCCCATCTACCTACTAACTAACACTTCTTAAAATCCAAAAAAACACACCCAACCCCCCCAAACCCAAACCAACCACTACCTAAAAACAAAACACAACCCCTATATACAACTTACCACCCCCCACCCTTTACCTTCCAATCCATCAAAATCCCACTACCAACCTAACAAATACCCTCCACCACCCCTAAACCAACCCTTAAAATCATCAAAACCCACTTACTCCCACCCCCAATCCCCACCCTCACACCCCCCAACCAATACATAAAAAATACCCAACCACCTAAAATCTCACAAACACCCAACCAAACATTCATATTACAAAACCCAACATATCTATCCCACCAAACCAACCACAACCCAAACACACCTAAACCACCCATACACACTCAACAACACCCCCCCCAACCCCCCCACCATCACCAAAACCCCCCCATACCACCAAACCACCTAACTACCAAACCACACCTCCCCCAAACCCCTATACTACAATCACATAAAAACCCTCTCATACCCCCACAACATACCAAACACAACTCACCACCCATACACACCTCCAAAACCCTAACCCCCATCAAACTAACCCACACTCCCCCCCTCATACATTAACAACACCCACACCCACAACCAACCCAAACCCCCATCCTAACCCAATCCCCACACAAAACCCCCAAAACAATTTCATACCACAAACATAACCATAAAAAAACACCAAAATAACACAATCTCCACCCCTATAACCCACATAAATAAAAAATCCCCCAATTCACAACAAACATCCCCAACCAAATACCCAACCCCCACTCCAACCACAACCCCTCCACAATCATCCAAACACAACCACACAAATCCCACACACCCCAAACACCCACCCACACCACCACCAACCACACACCACCCCCCACCACCCACCCCCATACCCCCCCCCCCCCCCCCACCCCCCCCCACCCCCCCCCCAATACCCCCCCCCCCCAAACCAACCACCACCCCCCCATCACCCCACACACCCCCCACCCACACACCCCCCCCCCCAAACACACCCACCACCCCCCCAACCCCCACCCACCCCCCCACCCAAACCACCAACCCCCACACAAACACCACACTTAAATATACATAACCACCACATCCCCCACCCCCCCCCCCCCCCCCCCCCCCCCCCCACCCCCCATCCCCCCACTCAACAAACAACACCCCCAAAAAACCACCCCCCCCACCCACCCCCCCCCCCCACACCAAAACCCAACAACACACCCACACCCATAATACACAACAAAACCACCACACCCCCTAAACATCAAACAAACACCAACCCCAAACCCCCCAATATCCCACTACCCATCTACAATCACCCAACCACCCCACAATTTACACTCAACCCCACCAACCTACAAAAACAAACCACCAACCCCACCACAAACCAACAACCCCCCCCCCCCACCACCTATATCCATTCCACAAAACCCATCCCCCCCTCTAACCCTATCCACCCCAACCCACCATAATACTATCACAATCTAATAATTTCACAATCAATACACCCAAAATACAATAACCACAAACATTAATAACTAATCTATCCATTTCCTTTCCCATTCATTAAATAATATTTCACTAACAAAAAAAACCTCACATCATCCATATACTACAATAACTTTCCAACAAAACACCCCCTACTACATAACCACAAATACAACCAAAAATCCTAATATATCCTAATACCACTCTACACCCCAAACCCCATCAACAACACATACCCATATAACTATACATAACTTTTACCTCCATCAAAACCCAACAATCCCAAAAACAATCCTCTTAAACCCCCTCCCACCTATCCACCATATAGCACCTACACAAATAAAACACACATCCATCAACCAAAACATAAAAAACCCCCCAACCACAATAAACCACACCTATCTCCATCGCCATACATCCACACACCCATCATATCACACAAACAACACTCCCCAACCCAATTATCCCCTACCCCAACACCACCACTCCCCCAAACTTCCCAACAACCCTCACCCCCACTAACTACCCACTCACCCACACATAACACACATTCACCCTCCCACACACCAAACATATCCCCCAAAACCCCCCACCAATATTCTCAACCACAACTAATACACTCACTAACCACCAAACCCAACCCTAACCCCACACAAACCAAACCAACACAAACCAATCACATCACAACCTCACCACAAAACCAAAAACCCCAAAATAAAAAACATACCCCCAACCACCCAAATTCCACACTCAAACCTCCCCTCATAAAATATCTACAATAATCACCCAACATTATCAAAAACATAAACCACACAACTCCAAATAACACACACCCAACACACTAATCATAAAATAACACACACACCAATCACCATATATCAACCCCCTCCCCCCCCCCACCCTACCAAACAACCACCACACTACCCCACCACCCAAACTACACACCCCTCACCCAACACCACCACACCCACCAATACCCAAACCCACCCCTCCCCTCCAACACATCCCCATAACCCCCACAACGTACCAAACCATCCCCACAACCCCCACCCTCCCCCCCCCAACACAAACCCCTATATCCAAACCCCACCCCCCCCACCTACCCAACCAATAACCCCCCACACCACAACTAATACACCCCCCATATATCAAAACATTAACCCCAACCCAAAACCCCCAAAACACCCACACCCCCCACACCACCCTAAAACCAACAACACCTCCAACAACCAACCAACTACACACCACTTAAACCACCAAACATTTACTCTCCCCAACCCCAAACCCATCCCAACAACCAAACATCCACTTCAAACAAAATCCAAACAACAGACCACTTATCAACCCACATATCACCACCAATAACCCAAACAAAACTCCAATAATACCAATAAACCAACAACACCCAACCCCACTTACACTCCATCATTAAACCACCATAACAAAACCCACTTAATCATACAAATCACATCCACCAAAAAAAAAACCCAAAAACCTAAAAAAAAAAATATCTCATCAAAAATATTACATCAAACATAACAAACCCCAACAAAACAAAAAAACCCCCAACCACCAAACCCAATACAAAACAACAACCACCACCCTACCTACAAACCACCAACAAAACCCACAATTAAAAACCCACAACCCCTTACCCTACTAACAAACCCCAAAACCACTAAAACCCAAACAAAAAAATACCACCATAACATATACCCCTAACAATCACACACACAACTAAAATTCATTCCCATTAAACACTACCAATAACAATATAACCACTCCCCTCCCTCCTATACCCCCCCCTAATACAAAAACCCACATAACCTACTAAACCAACACTTCACACAACCATCTACACCTCCCCCTCCACTCCCCCACCCCCTAACCACAATAAACACCCCAATATACACCTCTCATCCATTAACCATACATAAACAAACAACATATCTCCCACAATAAACACAAATATATAATACCCCCAAACTAACACAAAAACCATAAACAACCAACCCCATACAAAACCACACACCCTAAGCAATAACATCTATCCCACCACACCATAACCCCATAAACAAACCATAAACCAAACCATTTAATACCAATAAACCCAAAACCCAACCAATCACCATCCCTCCCCACCCCTAACTTACATAACATCAACCACACCCACCAAAAATCACAACCCAACCAAACCACCATACAACCACCCCCAACAACCCCCCACACATAACATCTAAATACCAACAAAACTCCATACCACCTTCCCACACCAACCACATCAACACACCCCTAACACAAACTCAAATAAAACCCTACTACAACAATCATAAACATCCAAACCCAATCAAACAAACCTCCACACACAACACAACCCCCACAACCTATCAAAAATCCCCCCCCAACAACACAACCGCAATAAACACACACCCTACTCACCCACCAATATAATAATAATAAACCCAAACATACCAACACCACTCAATAACACCCCACCCCACCACCCCCCACATCCACCACACAAAATACCCCAAAATACCAATACAAAAACACACCCCACTACCATACCTAAAACTCCACAATTCATTCCCTCCAATTATACACCCCCACCCCAAAATAAACTCACCTACACATTAAAACTATCCCACCCCCCCCCCCTCTATCCAACACAACTACCCCCAACACCCCCAAACCACACCCACACCACCAACCCTCACACCCCCCTCACCCCCACACTATACAAAACAACACCCAAACCACCTAACTCTACCAACCTAACACCACCCATCAATTACCCTCACCCATACCTCTTAAAATACAACCCTCATACTCCACCCCCACCCAACCTCATCAAAACCTCATACATCACTACCACCCCCCTATCAATAAATCCTCTCATAAATTCCATCCAACCATCACCATCATCCATCAATCCTAAACCTCATCACTCCAACCATATCCCAAAACCATAATACCCATAATCAACCTATAAATCCCAATTTCACTTTCTACAATCCATCACACAAAATATCAATTAATAATCCTCCCCCTTACTACCCACCCCCCACCAAACTAACCAATAACAAACACACCCCACACCCCCCCCAACTCAATCCAACCAACAAATTACTCACAACTCAACAATTACAAACAACCCCCCACAAACAAACACAACCCCAAACCCAACCCCACACAATAAAAAACAAAACCAAATATACCACCCACCAACCCATCACCAAAAAACACCACCTTCACAACAACACCAAAACCATTACAAAACCCCTCTCCCCCCAACACCAAACACACCCCAAAAACTATCAACCCTAACCCATAACAAAAACTTCATTCATTTACAAACCTTTAAATAACACACCAAAAAAAAAACACCCAATAACCCAACCCACATACACAACCACCAAATCATTAACAAAAATCCAACACATAAAATAACCCCAAAACCTACCCCCCCACCCTAATACACAACCAATTCTACAAACTATAACATTATCAATAATCAATACCCTCCACCCAATCCCTAACACACAACTATACCATATAAAACACCCACCCAAAAAAAATAAACCCCCATAAATACTACAAAAATCCCACCAAAACTACATCCAAAAACCCAAAATCCCCCACAACCCCCACCCCCATCAATAACCCTACAAACATCCTCACCCCCCAACACACCAACTCTTCAAAATATCAAACCAAAACCCAACCACTTCCAACCCCCCAAACAAAAACAAAACCACACTCATAACACAAACACCCCCCCCAATCATCTACACCACAATCCTCCAATAACAACCCAAAATAAACAAATACCCTCACCACCCCCCCACACAACTAACAAAACAAAAAATACTCAACATCCAACCACATAACCCAAATCACATCACCCTATAAACCCCAAACCACCCCCCCCCACATCCAACCCACAAAAAAACCCACACCCCACACACACCCACACCCCTACACATACAATACACAAAATCCACAACACAAACCCAAAATAAAAACCCTAACAAACCAATCACACCCACCACCTTTTTCACCCCCCAAACCACAAAACAAAACCAACAACAAACCCACAAACATCCCATACCATTAACAATCACACACCAACACAAACAATTAAAAACCTACACAAACCCCTACCCCACACACATTAAACCCAACACAACCACAATCAACTCCCAACCCCACCACCACACCCAAACAACAAACTCCACAAAATACCCCAAACCCCCCTACCAATACAACCACAAAACACAACAACACTAAACCCCCCACCAAATCTCCCCACACCCCAACTACCAACAAAAACATAACTTACACCTCTACCTCTCTATAAAACCAAATCTAAAACCTCCCAACACTAACCCCATCCACCCAAACCACCCACACCCCCACCCCAAAACAAAACTATACACCCTACCACCAACACCCACCCCCATCCCCTCCCCCCACACCCCCAAACCCCACCACACAATAAATAACACACACCCTTATCACTACACAACAAACAAAACACCAACACAAACTAACCCAACAAACCTATATACAAAATTCAACACAAATCCTAAAATTTCCATTACTAAACCCCCCTATAACCCACAAATTAACAAACTCCCAACCATACAAACAACTCCTAACTCATCCCAACACCACCCCTTAACCAAACACAACACCCTCCAAACATTACACAAAAATACACCAAAACTACACCCCATACACAAACCCAAACCCCAACCCCACCAACCAACAAACCCCTCCCCACCCCTACCCCACACACACAACCCCACCCCCCAACATTCCACCCATCAACAACAACACAAAACCACCCTACCACAACACAATCTCACCATAAACCACCCCCACCATACCATCCCCACCCCCAACACCCCCCACACCCAACAATACACCACCACATAAACAACCCACCCACCCACCCACACAACACCAACAAACCCCCCAACACCCACTCCTCCCCCCCAGCCCCCCACCCCAAAACACCAACACCCCAACCATAAACACATACCCCACAACCCACCCTACAATCACACCAACCAAAAAAACATCCCATCAAAAAACCACCCACCCCCCCCCACCCCACATTCAAAACAAACAATATCACAACCCCCCACCAAAACCCCCACCATCCCCCCCACCCTCAAATCCTCCCCCCTACTCCAAACCAATACATACAAAAACACCACACATAAACACTAACCTATCACAAACCCAATAAAACAAAACCATTAAAAATCACCACCCCACACCCCCCCACCCAAATATATCACAAAAAAAATATACCTACAAAACACCCCACCACCCCCCCACACACCCTCAAAACCCCCCCCCACCAACACCCAAAAACCCCACAAAATAACAACCTAACCAACCATCCAACCCCCAAACCCACACCATCAATACCCCCAAAAAACCAACCAGACACAACAAACCACACCACAAAATCCAAAACCAACTACTACACCACCAAACAAATAACCATAATTACCCCCAACCACACTAAAACCTCCTCAACCCCAAAACACCCAACAACTCCACAAATACATCCACCCTAATAACCACACCACACTACAAAACACACTCCCACCACACACAACACCCCACCAACACCCCACCCCCAAAACATTACCCACAACACACATCTTCAAACCCCCTAATTCATAAACCATCACCAACACAACCCCCAACCCCACCCCAATCCCACAATCACCCAAACACAACCCACCCCCCAAACATACAACAGCTACAATCACCCCCATACACATACCCAAACAACACCAAATACCACCCCACCCCCCCCAACAACACCCCCTCCCAAACCAAACACCTCACCCACCAAACCACCAAACCCACCAAAATACCCCTAAAACACTCCCCTACCTCACCCAACACCCAAAAACAACACAATAAAATCCTAAACCCAATACTCACCACACCACCTAAACAACACAATACCCAACAATCCAACACACCACACCACAAAACCCTATAATCATTCCCTCATTAACAAAAAACCACAGTCCTATCTAAATAAACTACCAAAACACATTACTATCACAAAATTCACATACCAAACACCACCTCTATTATTCTATACTAAATATACCAACAAAAACCCACACCCTATACACCCCCACACCTACTACCCCACACACTCACCCACCCAACCTACAACCTACCAAACATCCCAACCTACTACCCTTACCCAACCAACACTATTCCTACCAACACATCAAACCAAAACACAACAAAACAAAAAAAAACAAATACCGAAACACAATCAAAATAATCTATCAAAATCTAACTTCCACCCCAAAACAAATTCATTTCCCACCCCTATATCCAACCCCCAACCAAACACCTTACATTACACAACAAAACACTAACAATAAATCCCTTACACATCCACAATGACAATAGATTCCAAATCACATAAACAATTCCAACCCCCACCACAATCAATCACCCACAAAACCAATATAAAATCAAACCAAAACCAACACTAAACCACCCAACTATAAAAAAACCATTAACACAACCCTAAACCATTAAAACCACCCCACACCACATACCTCATCATCACATTCACATAAAAATCAATACCCCAACCCCCCAACAAAATCCTCTACAAAAACACCAACCCCCCCACTAAAACACCAAAACAAAACCCAACCCCAACCAACAAAACTCCCCAAAACAACAATCAACACACCCTAATTAATTACCCATAACAAATAACAACACTAACCACATACCCCCGCCCCATCCACCATCACCATAAACCCTTCCACACACACCTTCACATAAAACTACCCCCAAAAAAACACACACACACCCTACACATACAACATATACACTAACATACCTATCCCATTTTCACATACCAACAAAAACTACCACCCACCCCCTTCCTAAACAAACTCCCACACTACAAATAAAACACCTAATTAGCCCTCCCAAATCCCAACAAAACAATCTAAATCACTAACAACCAAACCACATAAAAATTTACAACAATAACACCCAATAATCCCCAAACCGAAAACCCAAAAACTACCACATACCCACCCATACACCCCCTATCTCTCGTCCCACTCAACTCTCCTCACAAAATCCTACCACTCATCTAAATCAACAACCCAATAAACAAATTTCCCATACACTCATCCAATCCTCTTAAAACTCCATACACTTAAATAAACACTACCCACCACCCCCATAAACTAACAAATCCTCACATAAAAAAAAACAACTTATAGAGAACAACACCAATCTCTCTCACCAAATCTACAAACATCCCAACTATCTTCCACAACTGAAAATTTCCCCAACCCCAACCAACAACCAACCCTTCTTATCCTCACTTCAAATTATCATTCACCAACAACCTACAAACACTACCATACCACCATACCCACACCCCATAAAAACTTATTCCATAAATAACCTTAAAATAACTTCACATATCATATATATAAGCCCCACCAAACCAATCCACCCCATAACTTCACAACGACAAACATAACTAATAATCAAAAAACCCAAAACCAAAACCAATAAACCAAATCAACCATGACCTTTCATCCCTTTTACAACTATACACTACCATAATACAATAAACCAATATTACCACTTCTACAAAAAACAACATCCACAAAAATCAACTCTACAATTATACAACATAACTCTTTACCACATAACCCAACAAAAACCCTAAAAAACAAAACCAAACCCCCACTAACTAAAAATAACAAAATAACTACATATCTCATCCCCCTAAACAAACCCCACCAAATATACAACCAATACACACCAAAACCCACAACACCCATCTCACACCCCTCCAACAAAAAAAAATCAACAAACTCAAATACATCAACCTACTATACAATATAATCACCCCAAAAAAACACAACCTCCCAATAAAACATCCACAAACTCACAACAAAATAATCCAAAATCATCAAACCAATCCAATTATATAAAATCTAACAACATCAAAAAACTACTTTACAAAACACGCAACAAAAAAATAAAACATACAACCAATCCACAACCCCACACCTATAATCATAACACACCATACATAAAAACCCCACACTAACACAACCAACACAAACCAAAACACCAACATCCAAATCAATCCCTCCAACACCATACTATTTCCTAACTACTCTGCACTACAAGACCTTCATACAAATTCAAACATAACATCAACATCAACCAAAAACACACCCCCCACCCACCCCCCCCAAACCCAAACTTAAATCCACACATATATCAAACCCCCCAACAACCAACACCCAAAAACCCCACCCCCCACCATACAACCACAATCCAACACTTCAAATATACACCAACCATACCTACCCACCCCACTTAACCAACAAACACCCACACCAAACCACTCTACATACTACACATACCTATCTTAACATCTCTAAAAAATACTTACTAACCCACTAATAACATCAAAAACCAAACTAACAACACTATAAAATCATTAACCCATTCCACACTCAATCACACACAAAAACTCACTCTCACACACATACATACTCAACCCAATCCAAACCCCAAAACATCAAAAACAATAAAAACAACTAACCACCAAACCCTCACATTCACTATAACCCACAAAATTCAATTAATATCACTAAAATAAACAACCTATCACAACCATAAAAATAATCACTAAAATCACCATCACAACCCACCATTACACCCACAAACTCACAAATATAAACACACCCCAAACCCTAACCAAAACACCCCACACAAAACAAAAAATAAACTCCCACCACCCAACCAAATACAAAAAACAAAATTATTAATTATCAAATAAATTATAATATTTCATACCATCCATATACCAATTCCAACCACACACAAATACTTACCTAAACATCTCCCTCCATACACCTCACCAAAAATAACTACACACAAAAACACCCCACAAAACAAAACAAACAACAAACACAACAAACCACAACAACCCCCCTTTCAAACAAAACCCCAAACATCCCCACAACCCCTAAAACAAAACCCTACAACCAATAAATCAAAACATACCATATATCCCCCCACCCCTCCAAAACAAAACTAAAATACAACCAACAAACTTGTCAAAACCCCCCACCCATATAACTCAACAATATAACCCCCCCCACCCTCCATCCCTCCAATACATTAACACAAATATCCACCCCCTACAAACATCACACCACTACACTATAACCAAAAACCCATACCACCCACCCCATCCATATCAATCCCAAAAAAAAATAACAAATCCCATCCCACACTACCCTTTAATAAATAAAAACTAATCCACAAAACCAACAAACTACAACCAACCCACAACCAAAACATACCATCCCCCTAAAATTTCAAATAAAAAATAAACAACACCCCAAATACAACCATAACATAAAAAATACCACAACCTAACAATACAAAACCCAAAATTCCTAACAAACCTCTATAATAACACCACATACCCCACCCAATACTAACCCACAAATAACCCCACACCCAACTACCAAACTATCTCATACCAATCACAACACCTAACCACCCCCAAAAAACTCCCCAAAAACTCAAAAAAAAACAAAAATCACAACAAAACAAATTTAACAAAAACCAATATTTACCCACTCCCATAATAACTACAAACCCTAAATACACAATTACTTCAACAAATCCTTCTCCAAAAACACAACAATCCCAACCACAACACACACAACTCTTACAAACAAAACAAACATAAACCTAACCCAAAATAACTATTATAACACAATACCTAACCCATAAACCCACCCCTAAATCACTACCCCACATCAACACACCTTAAAACTAAACCTAAACTACAAAACCACAAAAAAAATTAAAAAACACACTAATCTTCAACAAACAGCCAACCTAAACAATCAACTTAAAAATATATAATATCAATACCATACACTCAAAAACTTCTTAACCCCCACCCACATTAATCCCCCAAACCAAATACAATTAAATACAATAACCAACAACATCCCTTACATCCACAACCCCATAATCACCCTTCACAACAAAACCAAACAACTACACACCCACTAACACCACCCCCAAAATATACTACCACACCTATTAAAAACTACACCAATCAAACAAACACACACAACCATAATCCTATATTCCCATCCCCAAAATTTTTTTACACTAAAACCCAACCCCATACCTATTATTTCCACAACACAAAACCACCATCACACAAAAACCACAACACCACACAAAAGAAAAACTAAAACCCAACACCCAAACAATATCTTACCAATAAACCATTATTAAACCAAACCAAAACCAATAAATCACACAACAATCAATCAAAAAAAACAAAACAAATCCATTTCCCATTCCATAATAATCATCAATAACCAATTTAATCCAAATCTCCAAACCCCACAATCTTCAACCCCAAATAAAACAAACCAACCCCTATCACAAATCAAACACTTCAAACAAACACAAAACAAATTACCTAATCACCATATCTCAAACACCCCATTATATTAATTACATCCTACAACTATTACAAAAACATGAACACTAACACCATCACAAAAAATACCATATAAATACCACATCTACCCTAAAACACTCTCAATCTACATCTTACTAACACACTCCACACCCTCTTACTTCCACACCCACAACCCCCCAACCCCCAAATAACAAAACCAAACACAACATCCAATTCCCCACCCCAACCCAAATTATACCAACCATATACAAAAATCACTTCAATACCCTATACTACCAACTTCCCCAAAAACCATCCCAACAACAATCATAAAACTCCATCCCTCAAATACTACACAAACATCATCCATAAACATCAATCCACTCATAACTATTACAAAAATCCCCCCACCAAACCACAAAACATAAACAATAAAAATAACTCACAAAATCCAAAAAACAAACAAAAAAAAATTTAAAACCACCATAAACTTTCAAACTCACTCTAACCCAATCCCCCCCAATAACAACTCTATATGAACTCTCAAACCTACTTCCTTCTCATTAATCTCTTGAACCTCATCAATCACTCAATATTAACATTTCCCAATTCTTCATAATTTTAAATAACATATTTTCAATAACACTTCCATCCCCCCCACTAACAAAATAAACCATCCTATAACTTTAATATATATCAAATTACTATCCAACCCCAAAACAAAATACAACACAACACAACAACATCCCAAAACCCCAATAACCATCACTAACAAACCCCCACACCCTAACCCCACAACAACAAATCCACAACACCAAATAATCCCCACCCCCACACCCAAACCACAAAATAAAACCCTTCAAAAACCATATAAAAATCTTTAAACCCCCAAATAACATCACAACAATTATCACTTATTAAACTCAATCAATTCCTTACACAAACAAAAAATTTTACCATATTATACCTTCATATCCTACACAAAAAAACATAAAACAAATCACCCTAAAACATATATCCCACCAATAATCTCAAAACACCAAATTCAAAAAAAAACAAAATCATATCATCCAAAATATCTAAATACTACCATAATCTAATACAAATAACTCAAAAAAACTCCCAAATCATCACACAAACCAAACAACCACTAACAACATAAAACACACCCACCCCCCACCAACACCGTGCACCCACACCCACACAATAAATAACAAACCCTATACCCTCCTCCCCCCCAAACACACAACACCAACATACCTCATATACCACACCTCCTCACAAACCCAATCAACCCCCAAACACCAACCAAAACAACTCCCCTCCCAACTAACACAACCCAACAATACCAAAACACCCCCCTCACAAAAAACCTCCCAAACAACATCATCAACCTAAACCCCCCACTCACCCACACATCACACTCCAAAACCCCCCTTCCCCCCAAAAAAAAACAAATAACAACCCCCACTACATACAACCAACCAACAACAAAAAACACACATCCCATCCAAAACCAAAATTAACAATACACCCAAAACCCACAAATACACTAAAAACTAAAATTAAACCCCTCCCCCCACACACAACAATCCAAACAAAATAATAATTCCCCACTTCTAACCATACCCAAAAAAAAAAATAAAAATAAACCACAATAAAACACCAACAACACAACAAATAAAATCCTTCTTATTAAAATCCTTCCATTTTAACACCTATTCTAAACCAATACTAATAACCATCTAAAACATTCCTAACACAATAAATAACAATCCAATCAAAACATACCAAACCTAACACAAAAAAAACTATCTTCCACATTCCAACTCAATATAATACCCACATCACCAAACAAAAAATCTCCCCACCTACAAACAAATATAATCCCCCAAACACTAACTACCCTACCCAATATAATTAACTAATATTAAAATCCATATACCCCAATCAACTCATAATGTCCACCATCTAAAAAAAAAAAACAACACCCCACCACCCAACATACCCCAACCACACACAAAAAACTCTCACTCAACCCACAAATTAACCCCATCACAATCCAACCCACTCTCTATCCACCTCTATAAATACCAACCCAAACACAAAAACACACAATACACACATATCCACCAATACCCAACAACAAACCACATATCCAATCAACTAATTATATATACCACCTCAAAAAAACAAAAAAACCATTCCAATTAAAACTTTACAAACAATACACGCTATCCAACTAAAACACCATAACATCATTTACATAATTTAAACAATTTTTTCCAACAACAATTACCTCCAAACCCCACTAATACACAAAACAAACTATTACTAACAAAAAACAAAACCACCACCCCCACTCACCATTTCCAACAATTCTAAATAACACCAAAAAAAATACACCAACCCCCATCAATTAATACCTACTACATTTCCTCTCACTAAAAAAACATCCACACACATAACCATTCTCCTTACAAAGCAAAAAATTAATAAACACCCAAAACCCACTCATAAAAACAAAAATCCCTATCAAAAAACCCCAAAACCAATACCAACAAAACTCACTCACCATTCTATTTAACATACAACCTATAATATAAACACTCACCCAACCATAAATATACAATAAACTATACTATCTAAACAAACAAACTACACCCCTCACAACTTCCAAACATCTTAACCCAAATATTCCTACAACAAATCCCCACCACAAAAAAACCCTAAAAAAACACCACATCAAAAAATAAACCACCATAAAACCCACCCAACATCCCACTTAAACATTAACACAAACTTCAACACTAACACCTCAAACCCCTCCAAAATCAATTAATATCACCATTCAATTCCACTCCAAAAAAAATTACATCTTCATTCTCCCTAACCACAACAAATTCACCCACAAACACATAACAAAACAACCAAATCACCAATAACACTCACAAACATAACATAACCCTCCCAAACCACCTCCACCATACCCCACAAACCCCCACATCCTCTCCACATCATCCCCACTCACTCATAACAACACTCAAATAAAAATAAATTACAAACCTAACTAAAGCACTAAATTACCTTTTATACTCCACTACACCCCCAACCTAAACAAAAAACAACAAAACCAACCCACAAAACAAAACACCAACCAACACCCATCAACAACAAAACAATTTAATACCTACCTAAAAAAAAAAAACAAACCAACCAATAAAACACCACAAACACCCAAAACACAAAAATTCTACCATATACACCAAAACCCCACAACAACCTCAAACCACCCCCACAAAACACAACCCCACCCTAAAACCCAACACTATACAAACCAACACCCACTCATCATATACAACCACACAAACCCAAACCCATGCACACTACCCAAACCACACCAAAACCCCTAACCAAAATACCCAACCAATCCCCCAAACACTCAAACAACCACCACCTACAACAACAACACCAATCATACACCACTCCACAAACCACCACCACCACCCCTAAACAACCTACAAACAAAACACAAACCCACCCCCCCACCCACCCACAAAACTACAACACACCCAACCAACCAATAAAACCATATCAACAACCTACACCACTCATAAACTTTCAAAATCACATCCCTAAATCACAAAACTTTAACAAAACAACCATAATCAATCAAAATCACTTATCTCAAAAAACACACCACCAATATACAAATCCAACAACACTCACCCAAAAAAACAAACATATATCAATACACTCCCCTACCACCCACCCAAACAACAAAACACCCCTTAACCAACCATCACCAATCACAACACCCACCCTCATAACACAACAACATCATATCTCCCTCTTCTATCCCTCCAAACCCCACTATTAACCTCTATCTCTTTAATACCCATCCCCACTCATATCAACTCACACAAATACCAATTCCAAATTTAATCCACACATACTAAACTCAAACTAATCTATCTCAAACCCAAACCCAACCCCACACCCCTTAATATATAAAACTAATCCACAAATAAAACACAACATCAACTCAACACCTACCATAAAAAACCACACATATCCATTACTATACATTTAATAACATATCCTCATTCATAAAAACCCCACTAAAGAACTACAATAACACACAACACCAAAATCAACAACTAATAACATACCCATACCTTAACCCCCAAAATCTACAACAAAACCACATAACCTTTCAATATCACATTACCCAATATAACACAAAATTCACCATATACCCTCAATTCCTCAATATTACAACCACATACCAACCCAACACTTAGTATCCACCCCCCCACCACAATATCTACCAAACCACAACATAATCCATAAACAAAACACCTCCGTAAATACACACACACATATCGTGCCTAATCACAAACAAACATTAACATTCACCTCTACAACCTAAAAACCGA